>PVIY010023657.1:0-39070 GCA_004026745.1 Myrmecophaga tridactyla | reverse complement strand
AAGCACAAGGCCCAGATCTTTGTAACCCCTCAACTGCCAGTCATTGGCCCCTAGCCACCCCAGGATGTGCCATAACCTTGGGTGTGATATTTCCTAGGGACTGAGGGCAGTGCCCACAGATATATGCAGCTCTGAACTATCAGCCAATAGTCCTAGAATCTGGAGAATGGGTTGTCCCTGGAGAGGAGGATTTGGGTATGGTCCTACAATATATATACTACAACCCCCTGGAACTGGGCTTGCCCCCCTCCCAACCCCTGTTCTACAGCCCACCCACTTCACTCATTTCCTGAGATCTATGATTTGTCCCATAGGCATTGGTGTTTGCAACTTTTTCTCATCCACTACATGTATTTTCATGAACTCTGATTATCCCATCTTTGGAAATGGAATTCCTCCAGGCCCCCTCCCCCTTCCCTGTACACTGTTCCTCACACTTAAGTTTCCTCCCTCTTTAACCCCTTCATTTTAGCTCCAAATGTCAACTTCCAGTTTGATTTAGTCTCCTGGATGGCCAACTTGATTTGGTTTTGCTACTCTTAATCAGCTTCTTCTGTAAGTTCGCCCTCTGGTTTAATATGCCCTGATCGCTATATAATGAAGAATTTTACCATGCCCAAAAAGAGATTTGGTCTTTGCTCCCAGCTACTTGGAGGTGATTTCTGAACCCTTGGAAATGTTATGTCTGATAGGAGTGTCTTTGTTTGACTAGCAGCCTGGACCATGTCAAATAGTAACAATGTGATTTAGAGTGGGGGGGTGCCATGATCAGGTTCATGTGTCAACTTGGCCAGATGGTGGTGCCCATTTGTCTGGCTGGGCAAGTGCTGACCTGTCTGTTGCCATAAGGTCATTTTATGGACTTAAATCATGATTATGTCACCTGCATCCACAGTTGATTGCATTTGTAATCAGCCAAGGGGAGTGACTTCTGAAAAGAGTGATGCATAATATAATCACTGGAAGGCTCTTAAGGAGGATTCAGAAGAGACAGTCTTCCTTCCTGCTTCAGCTGACAAGCCTCTCCTGTGGAGTTTGTCCAGACCCTTCATCAGAGTCATCAGCTTCACAACCTGCCCTACAGATTTTGGACTCTTTCATTCCTACAGTTGTCCAGCCAGCCTCCCCAGAGAGTTCATTGTGGAACTTCATTGGCGTTACCAGCTTGTGTCCTGCCTTACAGACCTTGGACTCTATGTTCCCATGGTTACATGAGACACTTTTATAAATTTTATATCTATGGATACTTCCTGCTGCTCTGTTGCTCTAGAGAATGCTAGCTAATACAGCTTGGTACCAGGAGTGGTTCTTAAGAAACAGAATCTTCAATATGGGTTTTTACAATTGATTGTCTACTCTGACTGGACTCAAAGGCTCTAAGGACTCTGTTTCCCATAATCAGAATGATACTGCCAATCCATGGGGTGAGTTGGCAGAAGAGATAGTCAAAATGTCACCATTGGATCCTTCTAATGTTTCACTTGTACAAAGCCAGGCTCTGAGGGGATAATGTTTTTGACACCTTTACAAAATTTTGTGGAAATAGGAGGTATAGAGATGTTGGCTGGTTGTTGTTAGATACAGTTAGATACACTGTATACATTAATGAGTGAAAGGGATGGTGAAAAGTGAAAGCTTCAAATGAAAAGCTTACATGCCATTTGAAGATGTAAACACTTCTATGAGTGCCCTGAAGGAAAAATCTTATTTTCTGTAGCCATAGACTTGAGATCTCCAAAAATCGAACTCAGAATCTTATTGTTAGAGTAGCAACTTTGCAATGTAAACTGAAAGCTCAATCTTGCATGGTGTCTGCTGTTAAAGTGAGGGCATTGATTGCAAAGGAGTGGGACGGCAACATTTGAATTGATAATGATGTTGGTGGAGAGGTTGAAACCCTAGGTCATTTTGAGTCTTCTCTAGATAACCCTCTAATAGTCTGCACTGAAGACATAGCTGTCCCACTTTCAGACTGTCTGAAGGAGCTGGCCACCCAACCTCCACCTGAACGGATTAGCCCTAGAGTGATTAATCATGTTTCACCAGATGAAACTGCAAATGAATGCCCTGAAGCAAATGGCTTGGAAAATACTTCTAATTCTCTTCATGACCAACACCCACCACAAATCATTTCTTCCAGACCTATAACTAAAGTCCCAACAGGCCCCAAAAGGTGAGGTACAAAGTATCACCCATGAGGAGGTATGTTATACTCCAAAACAACTATATGAGTTTTCCAATTTACATAGACAGAAATAAGGGGAATATGTGTGGCAATGGATTTTAAGGGTGTGGGATAATGGTGGGAGGAATATAAGACTGCATCAGGCTGAATTTATTGATATGGGCCCACTAAATTCCGCATTCAAGTTTATAGCTAGAGGGGTTAGAAAAGGGATTGGTGGAAACGTGGATCAAAAGGTGACCATCATTACCTGAAGTTGAAATGTAAGAACTGCCTTGGCATAATATAGATGAGGGGGTGCAAAGGCTTAGAGAGATTGGGATGTTAGAGTGGATTTATCATGGAAAGCCTGCTCATATACCCCAGGAATGTCTAGAGGATGCACCTTTTTCCAGAACTGTTAGAAATAAATTTGTAACACTAGCACCATCATCCCTGAAGAGCTCTGTGGTTGCACTTCTCTGTAGGTCAGATATTACTGTGGGAACTACTGTCACTAAGCTGGAATCCTTAAACACAATAGGGATGACCAGATCCCGAGTTGGCAGAAGCCAGGTGACAGCACTTAATCGCCAAAGAGAAGGTGGACGTGGCTATCATAATAGACAGCAGACTCAAAGCAAGAGTCAAAATAATCTGACTCACAGAGACTTGCGGCATTGGCAAGTAGATCATGGGGTACCTAGAAGTACAAAAGATGGGCAGTCTACTAAATTTTTGTTTGAGCTGTATAAACAGAAGAGTTCTAGGTCAAGTTAACAGAAATCTAACTTGAATTACAAGAAGAGAAAGTCACAGCCCCTTAATCAATTTCCAGACTTGAGACAGTTTACAGACTCACAGCTCCTTGAATAAGGGGGAGACCTGGTCCCTTTGGGGGAGGACCCTGTTACACTGCCACAAATTTATACTTTTAGATCTTCCTCCAAGCCTTTCTGAAGGGGACCAACAGGTTTTTATCAGGGTAACTGTGCAATGGGGAAAAGGAAATGATCAGATATTTGGGGGGATTATTAGACACTGGTTCAGAAGTGACTAATTCCAGGGGACTCAAAACATCACTCTGGTCTACCAGTCAAAGTGGGGGCTTATGGAGGTCAGGTGGTCGATGGAGTTTTAGCTCAAGTCCATCTCACAGTGGGTCCAGTGGGCCCCCAGACCCATTCTGTTGTTATTTCCCCAGTTCCAGAATGAATAATTGGAATAACATATGGAGCAACTGGCAGAATCCCCACGTTGGCTCTCTGACTCATGGAGTGAGGGCTATTATGGTAGGAAAGGCCAAGTGGAAGCCACTAGAACCACCCCTACCTAGTAAAATAGTAAATCAGAAGCAATACTGTATTCCTGGAGGGATTGAAGAAATTACTGCCACTTTTAAGGATTTGAAGGATCCAGGGGTGGTGATTCCCACCACATCCCCATTCAACTCTCCTATTTGGCCTGTGCAAGAGACACATGGTTCTTGGAGAATAACAGTGGATTATCGTAAGCTCAACCAGGTGGTAACTCCAATTGCAGCTGCTGTTCCAGATGCGGTAGATATCATTGCTTGAGCAAATCAATACATCCCCTGGTACCTGGCATGCAGTTATTGATCTAGCAAATCCTTTTTCTCAAGAGCTATTAGTAAGGACCACCAGAAACAGTTTGCTTTCATCTGGCAAGATCATCAATATACTTTCACTGTCCTACCTCAGGGGTATATCAACCCTTCAGCCCTACCATAATCTTGTCTGCAGGGACCTTGATCATTTCTCCCTCCCACGAGACATCACACTGGTCCATTATATTGATGCTATCATGTTGATTGGATCTGGTGAGCAACAAGTAGCAACTACTCTAGACTTATTGGTAAGGCATTTGCATGTCAGAAGATGGAAGATAAATCCAACAGAAATGCAGGGGCCTTTGACCTCAGTGAAATTTCTAGGTGTCCAGTGATGTGGGGCATGTCAAGATATTTCTTCTAAGGTGAAGGAGAAGTTGCTATATCTGGCCCCTCCTATGACCAAAAAGAGGCTCAATGCCTAGCTTGTCTCTTCAGATTTTGGTGACAACATATTCCTCATTTTTGGTGTGCTATTCCAGACCATTTATCGAGTGAACAGAAAAACTGCTAATTTTGAGTGGGGACCTGAACAAGAGGAGGCTCTGCAACAGGTCCAGGCTGCTGTACAAGCTTCTCTGCAACTTGGACCATATGATCCAGCAGATACAATGGTGCTGGAACTGTCAGTGGCAAATAGAGATGTTGTCTGGAGTCTTTGGCAGGCTCCTGTAGGAGAATCACAATGCAGACCCTTAGGATTTGGAGCAAAGCCTTACCATCTGCTGCAGATAACTACTTTCCTTTTGATAATCAGCTTTTGGCCTACTCTAGGCCTTAATAGAGACTGAAAGTTTAACCATGGGCCACCAAGTTAGCATGAGACCTGAGCTGCCTATCATGAGCTGGGTGCTGATGTCTGACCCACCCAGCCATAAAGTTGGGCATGCACAGCAACACTCCATCATAAAATGGAAATGGTATATACGATATAGGTCCAGAGCAGGTCCTGAAGGCACATGTAAGTTACGTGAGGAAGTGGCCCAAATACCCATGGTCTGCACTGCTGCCACATTACCTTCTCTTTCCCAGACCAGAGCTATGGCCTCTTGGAGAGTTCCTGACAGTAAACTGACTGAGGAAGAGAAACCTCAGGCCTGGTTTACAGACGGTTCTGCAAGATATGCAGGTACCACCCAAAAGTGGACAGCTACAGCACTACAACCCCTTTCTTGGATGTCCCTGAGGACAGTGGTGACAAAAAATCCTCCCAGTGGGCAGAACTTCAAGCAGTGCACCTGATTGTTCATTTTGCTTGCAAGGAGAACTGGCCAGATGTGTGTTTTTATACTGACTCATGGGCTGTTGCTAATGGTTTGGATGGATGTTCAGGGACTTGGAAAGACCATAATTGGAAAATTGGTGACAAAGAAGTCTGGGGAAGAGGTATGTGGATAGACCTTTCTTAGAGGGCTAAAAACATGAAGATATTTGTGTTCCATGTGAATGCATACCAGAGGGTGGCTTTAGCAGAGGAAAGTTTTGATAATCAAGTGGATAAGATGGCCCGTTCTGTGGATACCAGTCAGCCTCTTTCCCCAGCAACTGCTGTCATTGCCCAATGGGTTTATGAACAAAGTGGTCATGGTGGTAGGAATGGAGGTTGTGCATGGGCTCAGCAACATGGACTTCCACTCACAAGGCTGACCTGGCTTCAGACACTGCTGAATGCCCAATCTGCCAGCAACAGAGACCCATACTCAGCCCCTGATATGGCACCATTCCCCGAGGTGACCAGCCAGCTACATGGTGGCAGGTTGATTACATTGGACCACTCGCTTCATGGAAGGGGCAATGATTTGTTCTACCTGGAATAGATACATACTGTAGATAAAAGTTTGCTTTCCTTGCACGCAATGCTTCTGCTAAAACTACCATCCATGGACTTTCAGAATACCTTATCAATCATCATGGTATTCTACACAGCATTGCTTTTGATCAAGGAACACACTTCACAGCAAATGAAGTGCGGGAATGGGCACATGCTCATGGAATTCTCTGGTCTTACCATGTTCCCCATCATCCAGAGGCAGCTGGATTGATAGAAAGGTAGAATGGCCTTCTGAAAACTCAATTATGGTTCCAATTAGATGGAAATACCTTGCAGGGCTGGGGTGATGGTTCTCCAGGAAGCTGTGTATCTCTGAAACAACATCCGCTGTATGGTGCTGTTTCTCCTATAGCCAGGATCCATGGGTCCAGAAATCAAGGAGTGGACATGGGAGTGGCACCACTCACTATTACCCCTAGCGACCCACCCAGAAAATTTTTGCCTCCAGTCCCTGTGACCTTGAGCTCTGCTGGTCTATAGGTTTTAGTTCCAAAAAGGAGAGTGCTTCCACCAGGAAAAACAACAATGATTCCACTGAACTGGAATCTAAAACTGCCACCTGGTCACTTTGGGCTACTCATGCCCCTGGATCTACAAGCCTAGAAGGGGATTACATTACTGGCTGTGCTGACTGACCCTGACTATCAGGGGAAATAGGACTGCAACTACACAATGGAGGTAAAGAAGAGTTTTCCTGGAATATGGGAGATCCTGTAGAACTACCATGTCCTGTGGTTAAAATCAATGGAAAACTGCAACAACCCATTCCAGGCAGGACTACCAAGGGCTCTGCAACTTCAGGAATGAAGGTTTGGGTCATCCCACTAGGGAAAGAACAATGGCCACCTGAAATGCTTGCTGAGGGTAAAGGGAACATGGAATGGATAGTGGAAGAAGGTAGTAATAAATATGAACTATGACCACATGATCAGTTACAGAAATGAGGACTTTAATGCTGTTTTGTTCATGTTATAGTATTTAAGTTGTAAGATATCAAGTTTAAGAATGAATATTACTAAAGGACTTGTGTCCTATTCTGGAGAGATTTTATGTGCTTCCAATTGTACCCTGAACAGTTGAGTACTGTTAGGCGAGGAAAAAAATGTGTCTGTTATTTTCTATTTAGAGATTAAGTATGGTTTAAGGTTGTGCTGGTTTGAAAGGATGTATGTCCCCTAGAAAAGCCATATTTTAATCTAAATCCCATTTCATAAGGGCAGAATAACCCCTATTCAATACTGTATGTTTGAAACTATAATCAGATCATCTGCCTGGAGATGTGATTTAATCAAAAGTGGTTGTAAAGCTGGATTAGGTGATGACGTCTCCACCCATTTGGGTGGGTCTTATAAGTTTCTGGAGTCCTATAAAGGGGGAAACATTTTGGAGAATGAAAGAGATTCAGAGAGAGCAAAGTGGAATGACATAGCCATGAGAAGCAGAGTCCACCAGCCAGCGATCTTTGGAGATGAAGAAGGAAAATGCCTCCCGGAGAGCTTCATGAAACAAGAAACCAGGAGAAGAAGCTAGCAGATGATCCCGTGTTCGCCATGTGCCCTTCCAGATGAGAGAGGAACCCTGATTGTATTCGGCCTTCTTGAGCCAATGTATCTTTTCCTGGATGCCTTAAATTGCATTCGGGCAGCTAGCAAACTAGAACAAAGGTGATATGTTCAGTTGCCAAGTTGACAAGGGGTGGACTGTCATGATCAGGTTCATATGTCAACTTGGCCAGGTGGTGATGCCCATTTTGTGTGGTTGGGCAGGTGCTGACCCGTTTCTATGAGGACATTTCATGGACTTAAATCATGATTATGTCAACTGCATCCACAGTTGATTGCATTTGTAATCAGCCAAGGGGAGTGTCTTCTGCAACAAGTGATGCTTAATATAATCACTGGAAGGCTTTTAAGGAGGATTCAGAAGAGACAGTCTTCCTTCCTGCTCCAGCTGGCAAGCCTGTCCTGTGGAGTTTGTCCAGACCCTTCATCAAAGTCATCAGCTTCACAGCCTGCCCAACAGATTTTGGACACTTTCATTCCTAAAGTTGTCCAGCCAGCCTCTCCAGAGAGTTCACTGAGGAACTTCACTGGAGTTACCAGCTTGTGTCCTGCCTTACAGACCTTGGACTCTATGTTCCCATGGTTATCTAAGACACTTTTATAAATTTTATATCTACAGATATTTCCTGCTGACTGTTTCTCTAGAGAATTCTAGCTAATATGGGGGATTTGGGCCACAGCAACAATGTGATTTAAGATGGGGGCTTTGGGTCACTCGGTTGTATCAGCTCAATCACTAAAGGGCCTAGAGACTGATGTTAGTCACCTGGGCATCCAACCATGCCTATGTGAAGGAATCTGTTCTAGTTTGCAAGCTCCCAGAATGTAATATACCAGAAACAGAACAGCTTTTATAAGGGGGGATTTATTAAGTTGCAAGTTTATAGTTCTAAGTCCATGGAAATGTCCAAATTAAAGCAAGTCTATAAAAATGTCCAAATTAAGCACCAACAAGAGGTTACCTTCACTCAAGAAAGGCCGATGAAGTTCAAGGTTCCTTCTCTAGGCTTCTTGTTTCATGAAGCTCCCCCAGGGGCATATTCCTTCTTTATCTCCAAAGGTCTCTGGCTGCATGGGCTCTGTGGCTCTGAAGCTTTGCCAAAATGTTTTCTCTCTTAAGAGATTCCAATAAACTAGTCAAGACCCACCTGGAATGGGTGAAGTCACATCTCCCTCTAATCAAAGATTAATACACACAATTGGGTGTGCCACAACTTTATGGAGATAATCTAATCAAGTTTCCACCCTACGGTGCTGAAAAGGGATTAAAAGAAATGACTGTCTCCCCAAGATGGATCAAGATTAAAACATAACTTTTCTAGAGTACATAATCCTTTCAAATGGCACAGAGCCCCAACAAAACCTCTGGTCACCAAGCTCAGTTGAGCTTTCCTGGATGGCAATACTCTGTCTGTATTGTCATACACAGTTGCTGAGAGACGTTAACACTGTCCATGACTCCACAGGGAAAGAACACCTGGAAGCTCCATGTTTGGATCCCTCTTGGACTCTACCCTATGCATCATTTCCCAGGCTGATTTTAATCTGTATCCTTTCCCTATAATAAACTGTAATTTCGAATATAACCACTTTCAGTCAGTTCTATGAGTGCTACTAGTGAACTATCAAACCCAAGAGTGGCTTGCTATTGGTGTCAGAAGTGAGGGTGGTCTTAGGACTTGTTTCTTCAACTTTGCAACCACAGATCATAGTTTCCACCTCTCATCCTCTCACACCTGAGATGGGAAGAAAACACATGCTCTCCTGGTCACAGAATTCCAGGCATTTCTTTGCTCCAAACTTAAGGAATTAGTGCATAGGTGTAAGACATAGACTATTTATGAATTGCTGTATTACAAATCACTACCAAATTAAGCCACAAAAGCAACAAACTTTTATCATCTCATAGTTTCCCTGGATCAGAAATACAGGTGTAGCTTAACTGAGTGTTTCAGCCTCAAGGTCTCTTACAGGCTGCAATCAAGTAGTCAGCCAGGGCTGTTTTCTCACCTGAAGGCCTGACTGATAGTAAATCCACTTTTAAGTTCACTGGGGCAATGGTTGGCAGGATGCAGTTCCTAACAGGGTGTTAGATTGAGAGCCTCAGTTCCTTGCTGGCTGTTGACCAGAGACGTCCCTCAGCTGTTTAACATACAGCAGCTCACAACATGGAGGTAATGGTAATTGGTGCCATTTGAGTAGTTCAGATAAGGAACTCCCTGTGAGCCTGAGTAATCAGGGAAGGCTACATGGAGTTGATGTGCCTACAGGTGAGCCATTTGGAAGTGATTACACTCATCAGCTCCACAATAAACATCAGAAAGGCATTAATCAAGGATCTTATAATCGTTTTGGCAAAGTTGAGATATACAGGTATGACACTGATGAATACTAATGCAATGTGAGACATGGTTGAATACCAAAAGTTGGCTTAGACACATTTCTAATTCCAATACCACCACCACCCCTTTTCCTGGTATAAAGTCTGTTAAGGTTTCTTTAGATTCCTCCCTTCAGCAAAGGATTAAGGAATAATGCAAAAAGAAGATAGTATGATGAAGAAGGGATAAGGAAAATGGAATAAGAAATATGGATAAAGAAAATGGAATGAGAAAATGCTTTTGATTTTATGCAAGAGGCACTGTAGCTTCAGAGTCGGGAGACTGTATTTATCTCCAAAATGGCATAACCAATACTAAACTGGCTAAGACTATAAATGAGAATGTCTAACCTTTATAGAGCACTCGCTACGTGGCAGAAAAAATGCTTTCCATCTTGCTTTGAAAGTAAACAACAACAATAACAAAATGAACAAAGCTGGCATGGCCGCTCCCTTGCCTTCCCTTTCTGTCCTCTCCTCCTCGCTCATTTCTTTCTTCCCATCAGAAGCTTGTTCTTTGCTCCAAGACTTACACTCAAGAGACTCCAGACTCCAGCCACTCACACCTCAATAAGATCTTAAATCCTACCCAAGGTACTTTCATAATGAACTCTATTGCTGACTACTAAATGAAAGATATTTCCCCCATAAAAGAAATCTCAAGCATCTGTGGGCATATAGAACCGGTATTTGGCATTTGGAGTATCAAGGGAGTGGTATTTAAGAACCTGAAATCCAGCCCTGGGGGAATTGCCTACCTATCAGGCTGGCCCTGGACTTGACCCATGTAGAGGTATTTGCTTAATAAATAGGGCTTTCAGTCCCATGTACATCGACCTCTTGATCTGACCCAAAGGGGCCTCTATTTTCCATTCACTAATGAGGTAGGCTTTGGCATCTTCCTGTACCAGTTAGAAGTGTGTGATGTTTTGTTTCTCTTTAAAACCCTAAAACCTGAGAGAACAAAGTTGTGAGAAACTCCTGCTGTTAAGCAGCGAAGACAATTTGAGCCATTAAAGAAAAAAAAATGTTTTTCCACCTCCCAGGGAAGCTGTGAGGATTGGATAACAAGCAGACTGGAGGCTTCAGTGTGGCTGTAGCAACCACCACCACCCTTTTTTGCTCATGGTCTCCTCTGCTAGATGTGCAGATTTGTGGCAAAGCAGAGAGACACTCTTCAAAAGCCCTCTCTGTTCCTCATTAGGAAGAAGCAGCCCACTCATTTGTATCCCTACCTGGAGAGTTAGTTTGCAGCTCTTCTGTTTGAAACAAGCTTTTTCTAGAAGGGGATGAAAAGGAAGCAAAATGTCTGCTTTTTATATAAAGTTATCCTCAGGGTTCTCCCTTTTGTATATCACTTCGACAACTTATTATGAACAAGGGATTTATATTTTGAACACTTTCTGTGAAGTTCTTTATTTTATCACATTCCTGTATAAAGCAGGGTATGCAACTAACAGATATAGGAGGGGCATTTTTAGCCTCGGGGGCCTGTCCAACTGCAAACCTTTTCCCTTACCAGCACTCCCACTTGCACCAAGCATCAGTGAATTGGAGCTGCCATTCTCACCCTAAGTCCTTAAAACTCTGCAAGACTCAAGTAATAAGTCTTGGTCTCTGGTTTGGTCAGAGAAACCACCATGGTTTCTCAGTTCACAATATTTTATTTTAATTGGATTGTGCACTTTCAAGATGGGAAATTTAAAGGCAGCTAATGCTAGCTTATATAGAATGTGCAACAGGAAAATCAAGCATTGGATCTCATGGGGTGGGTCAAACCATTTTGTAATCTAACACTTTGGATTAATTCCTCTCTGTTAGTCCTCACTTCTCTTTGCCAAAAACCTGAACACACACATTCACACCCATAAACACACATATGCATCCACACTTCCATTAGTCAGGAGTGGTCTTCCCCTTTCCTTGTCTACATTTTCTGGGCTCCCACCCAAGAGAAAAATCTTGCTCCACTTTTAACAGCAGGACTTCGTCACACCTCTGCAGAAGCTAAGCATCACACAGTTTATGGCATGAGCCTTAAAAAAAAATCTTGCGCTTTCCTAACTAAAGAGAAAGAAAGGTCAGTATAAATATTGAGAGGGAAGAAATTGCTCCTGATAGCCAGGCAGAGTGACAGAAATGAATTAGCATTTGCTTAGTACCTACTAAGTGCTGGATACTGTGCTTTCCTTTTCTCACATCAAGAGAATTTCCCCATACTTGTTCTGTATGTGACGGCTCACATGTCAAGGCTTTTTTTTTAGAGCAACAATGATATGTGTCCACCCAAATAAATTATTTCTACCTCGATTGCCTTTTTGGTGGGAATAATGAGTTTAAAATGTTAGTGTGAATAGAGAAGGGAAGAGCCTTCACAGAACTTGTCAGGATAGGAGACTTGTAACCACATTTTTTAACCAGAAAAAAAGGGACTGATGATGTTCTCTCTTGTGTTAATCATAAGATAGTACAGTCTTCTTACTGCAGAAGTTCTTGTTTCTGGTTCTGATTTAACATAAATCAGACTTCTGCCATAGGAAAGTAGGCTGTGAACTAATAAATGTGAATTGATGAGAAAATTGGGTCTCTGCAATTGTTACTCTATTGACTTGTCTGCGATTTATCAGGGAGACACAACTTGAAACGATTATTTGTAATCCAAGAAAGGATTCTAAGAGACATTGCAGTATGGTACAAGGTGCTCTTTTTTCTAATTTATGTATTTATCAAACATAATACAATGCCAGATACTGGTTTAAGCATGTCAAAAATAATCTCATTTAATCATAAATAGGTACTAATACTTTCTTCCCCAATGCGCTGGTTTAAATCTATTGTGTACTCCAGAAAAGCCAAGTTCTTTAATCCTCATTCAATATTGCTGGGTGGGAGCTTTTTGATTGTTTCCATGGAGATGTGACCCCCCCCAATTGTGGGTGGTAAATTTTGATTAGATGGTTTCCATGGAGTTGTATCTCCACCCATTCAAGGTGGGATTGCTTATTGGAGCCCTTTAAGAGAGAACCATTTTGGAAAAAGCTTTAGAGCCCACACAGCCAGACACCTTTGAAGATAAAGAAGAAAAACACCTGGTGGAGAAGCTTCATGAAACAAAAAGCCTGGAGAAAAGCTAGCATATGTCACCATTTTCGCCATGTACCTTTCCAGTTGAGAGAGACACCCTGAACATCATCAGCCTTCTTGAACCAAGGTATCTTTTTCTGGATGTCTTAATTTGGACATTTTCATAGCCTTGTCTTAATTTGGACATTTTCACAGCCTTAGCACTGTAAACTTACAACTTAATACATTCTCCTTTTTAAAAGCCATTCTGTTTCTGGTATATCACATTCTGACAGCTTATGAACTAGAACAACCATTTTTGAGGTAAGGACATTTTGAGGTAATTCAGTTTACTTATCAGAGATTTCTTACCACTGCTAAGAGTCTGGGCTGGGATTAGAACAGAAACCATGCTACTAGCCACAGTGCTATCTGGTCTCTCTTCTGAGATGATTATATAATGCAGAGTAGATTAGTCAAAAGACCTTTTGTCACAACGAGTTCACAAAACTCCCACATTTAAGTATGAGATCAAGGACTGAAGGAGAAACACTGAAAAACAAGACAACTTTCCAGTTACTTGAGAAAGAAAGCTCACTGTTCAGAAAACAAAAGTCAAGTGTGAAACTCCCAAGAAATTAACAAAGCATCATGCAAAGACTCAGAAAGCTTGAACTGAAGACATGGTTGAAAAATTATGACACAAAAGAAAAATTATGGACTTGAATAAAGCCTTGGAAATATTAAGGAGATTAGTGATAATATATCTGACAATAGACAAGGAAAATGAAGAAAGTACCTAGAGAGATGTACAAGAGAGATTCAAACTCAATACTATTTCAGTGAACACAGCAGAATAAAAAAATCAAGATTGTCCTTCCCGGGGACACCAATTATATTTAATTGGTTGACACAGTAGACAACATAATTTGAAAATATGACAATGATTTTTTTTTAAAGTCTAGTAAGAGGAGCTAAATTCATAGGTGACCCATTAAGAGTGTTTTACTAGAAGAAGCTGATGGATAGGGGAAATAGTCTTTCTGTATCTTCCTTGGCTCTATCCTTTGTAATTCTGGAGTAAAAGTGTTTACTATTTCATGGCTCCATTCACTTCACAGCCTCATTCAGAATCTCCTTCTTGCCCCGGTGGGTCCTATGCTGGTCTGTAAGCATCTTAAGAGCACAGACTGCATCTCTAACATCTTTGTGTTCCCTTAGCATACTTGGTCATGTATACATTAAAAGTTCAGACATGTTTATAAGAAGAAGGAAGAGAATTCCAACCCCACAGTTAGAACATTGGCGTCTACAGCCCGATATATTAATATCATTTTTGACTCATCTACTAATTTGCCTGCCCACAGGTGTACTATGATATTTCTCCTGAAATGTACACTGTACCACATCTTACCAAATGCATCCAACTCTTGCTTCTCCAGGGCATAAATATTTGGTAGAGTATTGATAAAAGCATAAACATCAAAGGTTGGAAATTTTTAAAGTTCTACAGAAATATCAAGGAGAATTTGAACCCAGGTATGGTAGTTAAATTCAGTTGTCATCTTGGCCAGGTGAAGGCACCTAGTTCTGTTGCTATAGACATAAGCCAATGGTACATGAACCTCATCTGTTGCTCATTACATCTGCAGTCGGCTAGGAGGTATGCCTGCTGCAATGAATGATGTTAGACTTAATTGGCTGGTGCTTAAATGAGAGAGTGCAACATAGCACAGCCCAAGCAGCTCAGCATACCTCATCTCAGCACTCACAGCTCAGTCCAGGCCTTTGGAGATGCAGAAAGGAATCACCCTGGGGAAAGTTGTTGGAACCCAGAGGCCTGGAGAGAAGGCCAGCAGAGATTACCCTGAGCCTTCCCATGTAAGAAAGAACCTCAGATGAAAGTTAGCTGCCTTTCCTCTGAAGAACTAACAAAATAAATCCCCTTTTATTAAAAGCCAATCCATCTCTGGTGTGTTGCATTCTGGCAGCTAGCAAACTAGAACACCAGGCCTGCAAAATTCCAAACATCATGCTTTTCTGGTTGTGACATTGCCTCTCTTAGAGTCCTCACCATACTGGATACCCATGGAAGGCCCAGGATATATCTTTTGCTTCTTGACAGCCTGTCTGCCCCACTTCCACCCCTTCCCAGGAGCAACAACAAAATTCCTGTACTCCTCTGCTTAGGGATCAGGTGTGAGAAAAGAAAGTCTGGAATTATCAGCCCATAATCCTACCTCACCTGAAAATGGTTAACACAGCAAGCCTGAGAATGCTACCCTTAGAAAGTTCTGCTTCCAAGTTTGGCCCTTGGCTGGCATTTGGAAATTTGAATTTCAAGAATGTTCACACCAATCCTAGAACTAATAAAAGCAGCTCACTGTGCCTAAAGTATGCAAAAATATATATGGTTTATGCTGATCACCTTCTTTCCTTCTAGGAGCCCAGAATTTTGAGACATGTTACGCCAAGAGTGCTTACATCACCAGCCTTCAATTAAAACCTTGAGCACTGAGTCTGTAATAAGCTTCCTTGGTAGAAAATATTTTACACATATTATCATAACTTGTCGCTGGGTAACTAAGTGCATCCTGTGTGACTCCACTGAAATAGGACCCTTGGAAGCATGCAAGAAAAACTATAAAACATGCTAAGAGAGATAAAAAGAAGACCTAAATATATGAAAAGACATTCATGGATTGGAAGACTAAATATTGTTATAATGTCAATTCTACCCAATCACAACAAATCAAAATCAGCACAATCTCAATCAAGATTCCAACAACTTTCTTTGCAAAAATAGAAAAGTCAATCATCAAATTTACATAGAAGGATAAGGGGCCTTGACTAGCAAAAAACATTTTGAAAAAGAAGAATGAAATTGGAGGAATCACATTTCCTGATTTTAAAACTTATTGCAAAGCAATTGTAATCAAAATGGCAAGATACTATCACAAAGACAGACATACAAATAAATGGAATTGAATTGAGAGTTGAGAATCACATCCATGTCCAGTTGGTTTTTTGACAAGAGTACAAAGTTCACTCAATGGGGAAAGAATAGTCTCTTCAACAAACAGTACTGGAAAAACTGGATGTCCGTATGCAAAAGTAACCCCCCGAGTCACATCATATACAAAAGTCAACTCAAAATGTATAAAAGTCCTAAATATAAGAACCAGAACTATAAAACTCCAAGAAAAATACCAGGGGAAGTTTCTTCAGGATCCTATGTTAGGCAATGAATTCTCAGACTTCACATCCAGTGCACAAGCAAAAGAAAAAAATCGATAACTGGGACCTTATCACAGTTACAAGTTAGTTTTGTGCATCAGAGAACTTTATAATGAAAGTAAAAAGACAATCTGAACAATGGGAGGAAATAGTTAGAAAGAACACATCCCAAAGGGTTTAATATCCAGAATATATAAAGAATTTCTGCAACTCAACCACAAAAAAACAAATAACCAAATTTTAAAATGGGCAAAAGAGTTTCTCTAAAGGAGGTATACTAATGGCCAAAAAAAGCAAATCAAAAGATGCCCAATATCATTAGCCATTAGGAAAATGCATATCTAAACCACTATGAGATACCATTTCACACCTACTAGATTTGCAACTATTTAAAAAAAACAGAACATTACAAGTGTTGGAGAGGATGTGGAGAAATAGGAACATTCATGAATTATATATTTGAATGTAACTAAAATGGTAAAGTCTAGGTTGTATATATGCTACTAGAACAATTTTTTTTTTAATGTAGGACAGTACAACAAGTGAATCTTAATATAAACTATGGACTCTAGTTTATAGTATAATTATATTTTTCATCAATTCTAACTAAGGTATCATACGAATGTAAAGTGTGTAAAGGGTACATTGAGACTGTATTTTCTGCATAATTTTTCTATAAACTTACAATCTCTCCAATAAAAAAATTAAATAATAAAAAATGAACATGTTTTTTGATGAAAATATAGACTTCTTGCTGGTAAAAAGTTTTCAGGAGAATTTCCTTTTTCTCCATCTTCTATGATTTACAAAAGCACATATCTGTATTTGTATTTCTAATAACTACAAAAGACCTATGAGGCCAAGATAAATGTCTCAACTATCAGAACGCCACTTTAAGAGAAGGCAGGGCAATAAACATGACTGCGTCAAAGAATGCTGGTGAGAATAAAGCTATCTTTGCAGAAAAGAGGATATCCTAAAAACTTTTTGCATCCAAATATTAATTGGAAGAACAAACAGATAGATTTTTTTAAAAAGTCTCTAATATGAGCTCAATTTTCCTGATGAATGAGGCTGAGTTAGTTATTTTGTGGAGGCGTTTTTGGTTTACTTGGGTTTTTTTTATCATTTTTCTGCAATGCAATAAGGTTTGCATGGATTTTCTCCAAACCAGGCCAGGGAACTGGGGTTTTCGGTATCTATTGCCAGAGTAGATCCTTGTCTAATAAATGAGTTTTGTGAATCTTGACTGTGGTGATTTACTTCAGAGAATTTCCTGCTGTCAGTTTCTCTGGAGTGGGGAGATTGGTGGAGAAGTCGGAGGCTGGTGGGGGACTGGGTTTATTGCTCCCAATATGCTCTGTGCTGCTGTGCCTGGCTGTGCATATGCCTGGGACTCAACGGCATATGGCCCGGGGGCTGCCCGTGGCCCGCTTAGCAGCTGTCTCCAGCATATTTTGACATAAAAGCCATTATATTTTTGGCAGGCTAATTGCTTTTTATTAAACAATCGTTGGAATTTGGATGATAACTTTTATGAATTTAAAATGAAAGTCTCACTGAGAACTTCTGAAAGCAAACAGTGCTTGGTCCACCTGGGAAAAATTGAAAGGACCAGCACTCCATCTGTCAAAGAGAATTCCTATCAGGCAAAGTAGCCAAGAACTAGAAGATGATAACTTCTGTTTCTCGTAATACTAGGAATAGATACTATTCATTTAAATAAATAAATACATTTAGTATCCTAAAATGCGCATGCATGTCTCTGGGAAAGGACACAGAAAATGTTACCCTCTTTAAGGTTTCATTTTCCAGGGATCTGTGTCAGTTTCCTTAGAGAGCTGGTTACTTCCTCAAGTTCCCAAACCACTGAAGACAAAATTAAGTGCAATGATATTTTGCCAGCTTTTCTATATGTCTTTCTTAAGAAAGAAAAAGGAGGCGGGCAGGGAGGAATAAAAGAGAAGAGCAAAAGAGATAAAGGGGAAAAAAGAAATGGCATGGCAGTTCAGTTATTCAAGCTATTTAGCAGTTATTAAATGGATCTCTAGTATTATGGAGAGGAAAATTGGCCTTTAAGAAAAGGAAAAATGAAGAGGAAGTAAATATCTTATCTCCATCAACTTCATTCTATTCTATGGATAGATTCTGCCCCTATCCCAAGACAGAGATACCCAAGGCAGGGGTGGAAGGAACTGGAACAATTCAGCACCAATCCAGGAAAAGCTATTTGAACCAACCCTTGTCTTGGGCTCTGTCCTCCAGACATTCCGTACTTTGCTCTCCTAGAAATCATCAAGCCTTCTCATTCAGGACTTTCACATGTCTCTTCTCTAAGTAAAACACCTTCCTCTCCATGTACAACCAACCTCCAACTCTTCACTTAATTCACCCCTCCTCATCCCTCCTGTCTCAGCATCAATTTGCCATTTCTTCTGAAAAATCTCACCTGATGGGCTAGTCACCTCTGACATGCTTCACAGTTCCCTCTTCATTACCTGCATTATATCACACTTGCACTCACTCACATGTATGGCAACGGGGGACCAGGTGGTAACATCAATGAATGAGCCCATTGGGGTCTAAAACCACAGCAGTACATGCCCAACATAAAGTCATTCAATTCATTTTCTTCTAAAATCCGCACAGCCCGAAAAATGTATCAGCTGGCCAAATCCAGCTAGTGATCATATAGCTATGGCAAAGGAAGGAGAAGGCAAATGCCCAATGAAGTAGCATGGATTAAGAGATGGGCTTTATGAGGGAAACTTGCAAGCCAAGCTCATCCAAAAGAGGTCTATTGACCCCGTCTCCTGTCATCATCCCTCAGAGAGCATGCTGGGGGGTCAGGGTGAAACCAATGGACTCACAGAAGGTTTCAGGTTTCCTTTCCAGGGGGGACCCATTCTGCCACTAATCTATTTCTTATAGAAAAGCATGGAAACCACCTTAGCCACGGGAGAACACACAGACAGAGTTTAGGTCCCAGGCACTCTGTGGGGAGTACCAGCTCTACCGAGTTCTCTGAGCATGTTGGCACCTTGACAGCCTTGGGAGAACATAGTTGCAGGCTGCTGGAGGGTTGCAAGACCCTGTCCCAAAAGAAGTTGTGTTTGGGTGCAGTGCCTCCCACTGGGGAGAGAGAGTCCTTCCTCCAGCACTGCAGCTTCTGGGCCACGCATCAGACCATCTTCCTCATCTCCAGTCCACAGCCCACAATTGTGATTATTCTCTCTTCCCTACTTGATTGTAAGCTTGAAAGGGAAGGTATCATTTCTGTCTTTACATCTATATTCTTGGATCCTGACTCAGTGCCTAGCATGGCATAAGAGCTAACAAGTATATTTGTTGAAAAATGATAATCTTTAAAATAAAAACAAGTAGGCTCGTTGCCTGGGATTGCAATCTAGATGTCTTACTGTCTCTTAGAAAAAACTGTCCTATGAAAACTGTAATGAGAAGGAAAGCGTTGTCAGCAGGCTGTTATGATTTCCTCCCACCTTCCTCCTTTTAGTCAAGCCTCCTTTATTCTCCAGGGCTTTGCTCTACCTCATTAATGTTAATATCCTATCTAACCTTTTCTCATCTCTCTGCAGTGAGGGACTTCTACTGTCTAATTGCTCTTACTCTCCATCTTTCAAAGTGTCCACCCTGAACTTTTTCCCTATTTAGCTTCAGGCCATTTCATGCCTCTTCTGAGACTTAATCATCTTTTTCTTAGCCTGGTTTGGCTGAGAGAAGTGGACTGAAAAAATGCAGAAGGCTTTGGAAAATAAGGGAGAAAATCCTTTATCAGACACGTTCTTATATCCAATAAAAGGTTCATTCATCACTTATCCCTCTTTCCATCAGGAGTTGAGGTCCTCGTGGTGGAGGATTTGGTGTCAAGTCACCAGCTGGGTGAGCTGCTTGCCAACATAGTCCCAGAATAAAATTAGAGCCCAGAGCCTACAATTTCTCCTAAGCAGTTATACTGCTTGAAAAAGACCAGTAGTTTTCTGTCAAGGTCACCCTCTCTCCAGATCAATAAGCAAAGGATAGCTCAGATTTTAAGGATTCTTTTGGGTAGAGTTAACACCGCAAGGGAAGCATAAGGAGGTGAGAAAGTTAAGAACTGGAGTTCACAGGCATTTGGACCTCAAATGTTTCTAGATATAATACAGGAGCATTTCATTTCCTCAGACTGCACCTGTATTCAGGCTATTTGAGACTGGGTAAAACTATAAAGCAAACCATCAGAACAGGACCAGAGCCATTGCCAAAACCCAGAGGCATTCGACAATGGAGCTGCGTAAGAAAAGCAACCAGATGTAAAATTTCAGTCAGGGAACAGCTTCAGATGGCTCATCCTCTGATTAACTGCTCAGAAATGGAGTTCTAACTTTATATTCCATCCCTCACTCTGAGGTATGATTGCCCTGTAAAATATCCTTATCAAGCATGAGGGGAAAGAATTAATAATAAGAATTAATAAGCCCATGCAATGACTGAAATTACTTCAACAAAAGAAAGAAGGCAAAAAAAATAATTTCTTGGATACAGCTGTTATGATAGAGATGGGGGTCAGAAAGCAGACATTGACATTCTCAGTGATACATGAAATGTGAAGCCTCAGGTAGAGAGGAGCAGGCTCACTGATAGCAATGGAGGGAAAGAGCAGAGAGAACAAATATTACCAGAAAATAAACAGTTGCTTTCATTCTTGTCTAACATGTCCATGTCAATAACCTTAATAGACAGAGAATAGGAAGAAATCATGGGCATATTCTGTGGCTACTGTATTTATTTTCGGTTTTCTTATTCCCAAAAGAACACTAAGGGTTGCACTCTGAGCTCACCTTCAAGAAATTCAACTTAAAAAGGCAATTTCAGAACAGCAGGGCATGTCTGCTGACATCTGATAGACAGCCTAAACACATTTTATCTTATCAGCTCCTTTCACTCTCCTCTCCTTATTTTTCTTTATTCCCCAGTGCAGCCATCTTTTGCTCTTCCTCTACTCCCTGAATCCCACCTCTCTCATGGAAGATTTTAAAAGACAAACATGTTTTTTATTAAAGTCATATACAAAGCATCCCTGTGTCCCTGGACCCTCTGGCATGTGTACATATTGGTTTGCTTTGTTTAGGAAAAGAAACTAGTGGCCTATTTTCTTCCATAGCTAGATGCTAAAATAATTAAACTGGGTATCTTCCACTCAGTTGATGGGCTGCTTGCACAGAACCATGCCAATCAGTGTGATTTGCTTTTATTCTTAAGCCCTTTGAATAAAAATAGTTAAAAAATGAAATAGTGAATTTATCCACATATAAATAAAGTGGAATAGCCAAATAATAAAATTATCCAAATAACTCAGAACAGCTAGCAAATTGGGATGGGGTGAGATGGCAGTGGGGAGGAAGATAATCTTTCATGAATTACCTGATTAGCTACATACATTAATAGAATTCAAGGGCAAAAAAAGCAAGAGTAAAACGAGAGAGAGAGAGAGAGACTGAGACTGCTGTGCTGGTATGAATCTGTTATGTACCCCACTCTTTTAATGTTCTTTTAATCCATTCTTGTGGGTGCAGCTCTATTGTGGGTGGGACCTTTTGGTTAGGCTATTTCAGTTGAGATATGACCCAACCCATTCAAGGTGGGTCTTAATCCTTCACTTTCTGAAGAGGATAAAAGACAGTAAGAACCCAGAGAGATCAGAGAGAAAATGCCCTGAGAGAAGCATGAAAGATCCACAGGAGCTAAGAAAGCCATTGTGAAACCAGAACCAGGAGAAAGGACCAGTAGACATAGCCATGTGCCTTCCCCTGTGGACAGAGAAGCCCTGGATACCAGCAGCCTTTCCTCTGAGTTTTCTTCCTCTGATGCCTTAATTTGAACATTTTCATGGCCTTAGAACTGTACATCTGTAACCTAATAAATCCCCATTGAAAAAGCCAACCCATTTATGGTATATTGCATTCTGACAGCTTTAGCAAACTGAAACAACTACCAACTGTTATCAAATGAATAAACAGTGCCTAGAGATATACGTATTTTCTAGTGTTCTTCTCAAACTCAGGGTTAGTTTATTTAATTGATCTCTGTCATCCTCATGACTAAATGAAAGCAAGGCAAAACAATCATTTATTAAGCCGATAAAATAATCACTTACAAAAGTAAACATTTTCCTATCGCAGATAGCGTAAATGTTGGAGTCAAACCACAAAGACTCGAATCCTAGCTCTGCCATTTACTGGATTTGTAAATTTGGACTTTGTAAATTCACCTCCCTAAGACACAATCTCCCACATGTAAGACTGATTAATAATAGTTCTACCTCACTGGGTGTGGTGAGAGTTAAGCATGCTAACCCGTGTAAAGTATCTAGCACAAACACGTCTGGGTTCCCCACACACACACACACACACACACACACACACACTACATACACACAACCACACAGTCACCACCTGGGACATGCTACCTGCCGTTATTTGCATTATTAGCATTTCCCAACTTAAAAGTACTGATGAGAATAGCAATCCAGGGCTAACCGAATAAACAAATCATTGGAATGAGACCAGAAACTGTCCATCTATACAGCTTTACACATTTGATAAAGGTAAACAGCATTTTTCAGATTTAAAAGATCTGAACTTTTTCAGCTCTTTTTATGAACTGTTTTTCCTCCATAAATTTTGTTGGACAAAGAATTACTTCCAAAAGTTTATTCTGTGAAAGAAACATCATTTTAGCAACGTTATCTGGTAATGAGCCATTTATTACATAAGTGAACTTGCAAAATGTGAAGAGATGAAGCTTATTAGGTAGAGACCAGAGCTAGAAATAGAGATTAGAAAAGAAGATGAAAAAGAAGGTTTGGGGTGGGGGGGGGAGTTGTGGAAAGACTTAGTAGTCTTAATGGAAATCATTTCTTAAGGCAATTAATACTCACATGTGTTTTAAAACATAACCTTTTCTGAATGACATGTCACTAATATCAACATGAGCTATTGCTTCATGTTGGTTCCTATTTTACCTAAATTCTATTTAGGTACGCTACATAATATAGTGTAGTTTTAAGAACTCTTTGCCTCTGCACGGAGTAGTCTCATATTGCTACCCTTTTTAAGTTCTTCTCTCAACATTGTATGGTTCTTCTCTGTGTTTCTGTTTCCTATGCCCATTTGTTTGTTTGTTTATGTAGGCAGTGTTTACTGAATATCATGTGTCAGGGACAGTGTAAAGGACATAAAGATAAATATGACACTATTAACTGCCCTAAAGGAAGTCGCAATATAAAGGGACATGAAAATGTTAGCTACTATATCTTATTTTACATAACAGATATGCTTCCTCCTCATTTCTCCCACACTCCACATTCCCCACCATAATTCCACCTCTCTCCTCTCTCTTCCTTCTGCTGAAGGCAAGGAAACCAGTTAGTCAAGCTGGTTAGAATTATATTTTTCATGGACGCAAGCAGGTTCCATAAAAGTTCTCCTGTTAGTAAACTATGTAAAATTTATTTTTTAGTGACCTTGATGCATCTGGCTTAGCTGTTTACAAGCCATTTGTTTTACCTTATCAATTTCTCTGGTGTTCCAAATAGATGAGGTTTCCAGATTAATGACCTCTGGATAAGTGAAGAATTAGTATATTATAGTGAAGAAAAGCTTATGTAGTCAGTCAACACTTCCAAATGAGACTGCAACCTACAGGCTGAATGCTAAGCAATGTTTGTAGGTATTGTGTGTAATATCTTTAGCATTAAAGACTGTCCTTCAGATTCTTATTTTACAAACTGGTATTTAACTTGAGAGAAGTCGTTTGTCCCAAATCACATCAGTGCATTTTTAAATAAGAGAATTACGGAGAAAATAAAAGGAAATACTACCTCAAACAACAAATACAACATATTAACTCATGACCTCCAAGAGGTTGCGCAATCTACACATACAAATTGGTTTTTAAATGATTGTGGAGAGAAAGTACAAGATGGTAGTTTGGCTAACTTTTTAATCTCTCCAAGACATGAACAAAAATTAGTAAAATAAAAACAAAAATGGTCAAAGCAACTAGGATGACAAATAAACAAAAAAAAAACATGAATATAAAAAAGACATTTTTGAACTCTTTAAGAATAATTGGGTGGTTTCTTTGTTGTTGTTGCTACTGTTGTTTTTTCTGCATGGGCAGGCACCGAGAATCGAACCCAGGTCTCTGGCATGTAGGCAAGAATTCTGCCTGCTGAGCCACCATGGCTCACCCTAATTGGGTGTTTAAAACAAAAATAGTGATAATAAATTGTAGGACTTATGTGTAGGAGTAAAATATATGATAGCAATAGTACAGAAGGCAGAGGGAGAAAATAAAAGTATACTGCTAAGATTCTGTTCATGTTGTCACCTAACATTATTTGAAGGTAGACTAGACTATAAGTCAACATGTACAGTGTAAATCTTAGAGCAATCACTAAAAATAAAAACAAAGAAGTCTACCGAATAAGCCAGAGGGAAAAGGGAGTAACAGAAAACATGAATAAATCCATCAAAGACAGGGAAGAAACCCAAAGGAAACAAAAAGCAATGGGACAACAAATAGCAACTCATTAGCTGTAAGCCCAATCATATTGATAAATGATCTAAACAAATATAGCCAGACCCAACAATATTGCTGTATGCAAGAAACCCACTTTAAATAGATAGCTTTAAAGTGAAAGGATGTAAAAGATAGGCCACATAAGTACTAATAAAAGGAAGCTGCTTTAGCTTTATTAATATCAGAAAAGCATACTGCAGGACAACCAATATACCAGGGATAAGGAGGGACATTTCATAATGATAAAAAGACAACATAAGAACGCTAAAGATGTATATACCAAATAACAGCTTAAAAATAGATGCAGCAAAAATCTTATAGAACTGAAAAGAGATGTTATTATATTGGCTCAATGCTCCTCTCTCAGTAATTGACAAAACAAGGGGAAAAAACAGTAAGCATATCAGCCAATTCAACCTAATTGTCATTTCTAGGACACTCAAACCCAAAACTGCAAAATTCACATGTTTCTAGGGCACATGGGACAGTCACCACGAAAGACTTGAATTTAGTCCTTGAAACAAGTTTCAAATAAATTAAAGGGTTGAAATTATACAGAAGAGGATATTGGGCCCCAGTGGTACTGAACTAGAACTAGTAATAAGAAGATATCTGGAAAATCTCCAAATATCTGGAAATTAAGCAACACACTTTTAAATAACTCATGGGTCAAAGAAGAAACCAAAATGAAAGTTATAAGATATTCTTAACTGAATCAAAATAAAAGCACATCATATCAAAATTTGGAGGATGCAGCTAAAACAGTGCTTAGAGGGAAATTTTTGGCATTAAATGCTTATATAGAAAAGATGAAAGACGTAACACCAATGATCCAAATTTCCACCATAGGAAATGAGAAGAGGAAATTAAACCTTAATTAAGCAGAAGGGAGGAATTCATAGAGATAAGAGTGGTAATCAGTGAACTATGCTTGAGCAAGAAATAGAGAAAATCAACAAACCCAAAAGCTAGTTCTTTGAAAAGTTCGATAAATTGAAAAAATGTTTAGGGGGAAAAAAAAAATGGCACAAGACACATCCAATACTCCTACCCTCCCAAAGGGCAAAGGTCCTCAAAATTTAGGTCCAGCAATATTTTAAAACTGCTATAGGCCAGTGGTTACTATGTGCCACCCATTCTCTCTTTCCACATGGGGGTGTTTCCTGAAATTTTGCTGTCCCCGATCATGAAAATATGCTGAAGGAAAGAGAACATACGGACAAATTGTCTTTTTGTGGTGGAGGTTTGGGACAGTTTTATTTGCTTCTTGCTCAGTGTTTGTTTTAGTTTGTAAGTTTCCCATTCAAAAATGACACCTGGAACTGATATAAAAACCATCACAAGATCTTAGATTTTGAGCCAATCCTGTGGGTGAATGGGACTTTTGAAATGTCACTTTGGGGGAGAGGTTAAGTTTATTTCTACATAGGAAGAAACTAGAGAGCAAATGTGCAGAGTGTATTATTTTTTCCAAGTATTTACTCCGTATTTCCCTGCAAGAGAAATACATCTATTAACTCATTGCTGTGACTTGCAGAGCCTCCCAAGAGCGGAAAGCCTCAGTTCTTGCCAAAACTCAGACCATAATTGTCTGATTTTCTAATTCACTAGATGTATCACTCCAACAATTAAAGGCATAGCATAGTTAGGTAGGGTCTAAAGCTTATACAATTTGGAGTGTCATATTTAAGGAAAAAATTACCAAATTACAAATAAAAATTTAGATACGAAAATATTCATTTTAAAAGAAAAAAATTGCAACTGTTTAAAAAATTGGATGAATCTATTAAATATCACAAAACTCAGGAAAAAATCAAAATACCTATTTACTGGCCTGATACAATTCTAAAACATTTTTTTACATTTTTTGGCTGCACAGTCTTTGATTATCTCTTAATATGACAATGATTTTTTAGACAGAAAAAAAATTCCTCCTGAAAAGAAAAAACATCAGTCTTTGCTTTAGCCTGGTTGATCAAAATTTGTGTTTTCATTATGAGGAGTTTAGAAAAGATTTTTCAACCTCACAGCTCTTTCTTATAGTGGCTAGTCATAAGTATTCTGAATTTATGACACAACCCATCTTTCATTGATATCTATCTTATAATGGCCTACTGAGGATTTTATTTTGGATCCTGAAACTTGGTGTCATGACTATGGATAAATTTGCATAATGGATTGGAGGAGCATTTCTGGAAAGCATTTCCCTATGCTGGGACATCAGGAAATCACTTTATGCATAGAAATAATAATAAACTACTAAACTCAGTAAGTGTACAGCAAATTTCAGTTTTTGCTTGGCAAAAATGTTCTCACTGATATACTCTCTGACCAGCAATTCTGTTTCTAATAATCTATTCCAAATATGCAAAGGCTAAATATCACATAATTGATGGGCAAGACTTTTATAAGACTGGAAACAACTCAATTGTCATTAACAGGGGCCTAGTTGAAAAGCATATGGTACATTCACAAGTTGAAATTAGAATCATAAGAAATAGGGCAATCTATCTACATACTGCTATGTAGTAGACTCCCAGATATGTTAAGAGAAAAATACCAGTTTCAAAATAGTGTGTCTAGCATGCCATATTTATCTAAGAAAGTGGATGAGAAAGAATATATTTGCTTATAAGTTTTTAAAAGGAAACATAAACCAAAAGCCTATAAGAATATGGAGGAAGAAAAGGAACAGGTTGGAGAGGATAGTGATAAAAGCCAGACATCTAAATATACCTTGTTTTATGGATTTGACTTTAAAACCATGTAAATAGTTATCATAATTTTAAAACTGTCAAATGAAAATGAAAACAACCACTTAAAATCAAAAGCAGAAATTAAACAAAGGAATCTGTGCACCACACAAAAAGGAATTATTTCGAGTGACTTTTAAACACAATAATTTGAGTATACATACCTAGTGTAATGAATCATGAAGAAAAAAGAAATTCTTAAACTTTTCTGCATCATATTGATGATAATGATATTCTTTATGTAACCTGGATACTATTATTTGTGTATGTAATATAAACACAAAAAGGAAGAAGGCTCTGCAAAAATTAGCTGATGCTAGGTATAGGGAAGGAAATGTACATGAAGGTCCTAGAAAATCTTGTTGTACCAAATAGCAAAAACACTACCAAAGATTATTGGCATTATACCAAAAGGCCTCAGAAACCAACCCAATTTGAGTATCAAAATGTATTTTTTAAAAACATTCATGTTTTGAAACACATAGACTACGTTTAAAACAATGATTTCATAATAAAACTCATTCAAAGAAAGTAAAAACACCTGTCACCTTTGGAAAATGCTAACAAAACAACTTGTTAGCCTGAAACTGGTAGATAGAAAGGAAAATCAAACATTTATCCTCCCTTCCTGTATGAATTGTTCCTCTGGATAATCAAATAGTGGAAAAGGGAAATGTTTTTCTTTGGGGAAATATTTCAACTAATAAATGCAGAAAGAATGATAGGATTAGGATGTGATCATTTTGGAAATCCTAATTTTAAAAATGGACATAGGAACAATCATTAATAATTACTAAAACTATCAGGTGAAACATTGGTCATGCTGAAATCACATAAACCCACTGAACCGACCAAATATTATAAGAGTTGACCAGACATATGCACTTCCCAGGGTGATGTAATAGGAAGCCCACAGCACTACCTATCATCTTTACCAAAAAATTGAACCTGAATCTGATGAAACCTCTAGATCTAACTTCCATTTTACAGGAAATACAGAAAGTAGAAGATTTTAGGCAACTCTCCAGGGATGCAATCAGTAACTTCAAAGATATGAGAAATCATAGGGGACAAAGACATGCATTCTTCAACAGGTGAAAACATTATTCAACAAATAATAAAAAGATGCAAGAGACAGGAAAATCAGCTAAGCACAATGTATAGCTTTTATGTGGATCCTTATTCACACAAACCATGAAAAAAATTTTGAGACAAATATGGGAATTCAGACCTTGGCTAGATAACTGATAATGGTAAGGAATCGTGGCCACATTATAGTGAATATGATGATGAAATTGCAGTCACCTTGAAAGATAGAGATTCCTTAACTTTTAGATACTAAGTTTTTTTGTTGTTGTTTTGCTTTTGTTTTTTTTTTAGATACTAAGGTTTTTACAGAGGAAATACTGGGCCTGGGTTTATAATTACCTAGTATGTGGGTGGTGGTAAAGAGAAAGGTAAAGTGGGTGTGGATATATATGAAACAAGATTGTCCAGGTGCTGATATTTGTTAAAGTTAGGTGAGATATACTCAGTGTTTTATTACAGTCTTCTCTCAACTTATGTATGTTTTTAAAACTTTCCATAACAAAAAAATTTAAATAAAAGGACTTGAGATGAATATAACCTTTGACCCAGCATGGTCTTTGTCCTACAGATAAACTTATACAAATATATGAAATTTATAAAGAGGCCCATCACTTATAATTATAAAACACATCTTGGCAGAAAAACTAAATTTCCCTCAATACTGGTTTAATTAATTAAGCTACTTATATAGTGTAATACAATGCAGTTATTGAAATGAATATGGTTGAGCTATGTCTATTGATATGAAATGTGTGGATACAGATATGTATGCATAATTGAGTAAAAAAGACACATACTATATAGTATGTACAGAATGATAAACACTGTGTAAATAAAGAAAGGAATATATTGAGAACTAACACAAAGGATCAGATTATCAATCAGACTAAAAATAATCAAAGCTCTCATCCTGGATCACGTTTTATTAATAACTTCAAGAATAAATGCAAACGAGATTCGGGCAGAACAAGCAAAGATCCTGCATGTCTCCTCAGGTCCTTCCTTCCCTGGTCCGGCATCGACCATCAGAAATACACTCCTAACCTGTAAGAACCTCAGGCCCCAGTTACCGTAGCAATTTAGGCTCTTAAAAATTTCTTTCTGAGGATAGAAGTTGTGAGGCATGCAACTAGGTGAATGAATCTTAAGGACTGCATGTTGTATGAGATGTCAGAAACAAAAAGACAAATATTATCATGCCTCACTCATATAGAATAACTATAATATAAAAACTCAGGGGCGGCTGCCGTGGCTCAGCAGGCAGAGCTCCGACCTGCTGTGCTGGAGGTCTGGAGTTCGATCCCTGGTGCCTCCTGCCCATATGCAAATTTAAAAAAAATATATATATATATAAAAACTCAGTAAACTGAGGTCAAGAGCATGGGTTATCATGTTGGTGCCTATTGTAAAAGGTCCCAGATTGTAAACTCTTATAGCACTCACATATATTCAGGAATTGTAACTGTCATTTCTAAATTCTCAGATACTGAGCTGCTGTATATAACCTGGACGTTCCCAGAAACTTCAGATATTTACGTGACACCTGAGACTCAGAGTAAGAGCTCTGAAGCTATGAAAGTCAGCCCTTACCCATATAAAAACTGTTTAAAAAGTTGAAAAAGGGATCAGACTTCGACTAGAGATATGAACGAAACTGATCTGCACAGGACTGGGGTAGATCAGAATACAAGGTAAAGAATGACATTGTCCATATTTTAAAACTTCATCTTCTGTGTGAAACCAAAGGGAGAAATGTTTATTTGGTGTGAAAATTTTCTTTTGGGTAATGCATTACCTAATTTAACTTGTATGGTCAGTTTAGTTGAACACTATAAGTACATGGAATTTTGAATAAGGCATGAGATCTTGTTACTTTGTCCAGGTTAGTGTGATGCTGTGATATATAATAGAGTAATTTGGGCAGTGAATAAAAAGTATTTGCAAAGTCCCCTTGGGGGACTGGGCAGAAAAGAGGAAATATTCTACTACCCCATTTGAAGAATTCCTGACATTCTCACAAGCAGTGGAGATTTGAGAAAGGCTCAAATCAATAGGTTGAGCCCTCAATCTTGGGGTTTGCCCCTGTGAAACTTTTCCTGCAAAAGATAGGCTAGGCCTACTTAAAATTAGGCCTAAGAGTCACCCCCAGAGAACCTCTTTCGTTGCTCAGATGTGGCCTCTCTAAGCCAACTCAGCAGGTGAAGTCACTACCCTCACCCCTACAGGGGATGTTCCAGTTTGCTAGCTGCCTGAATGCAACACATCAGAGATGGATTGGCTTTTAATTAAAGGGGATTTATTTCATTGGTTCTTCAGAGGAAAGGCAGCTAACTTTCAACTGAGGTTCTTTCTTACGTGGGAAGGCACAGGGTGATTGCTGCTGGTCTTCTCATCAGGCCTCTGGGTTCCAACAGCTTTCCCCAGGGTGATTCCTTTCTGCATCTCCAAAGGCCTGGGCTGAGCTGCAAGTGCTGAGATGAGGTGTGCTGAGCTGTTTAGGCTGTGCTACATTGAGCTCACTCATTTAAGCACCAGCCAATTAAATCAAACATCATTCATTACAGCAGGCATGCCTCTTAGCTGACTGCAGATGTAATGAGCAATAGATGAGGTTCACATACCATTGGCTCATGTCCACAGCAACAGAACTAGATACCTTCACCTGGCCAAGATGACAACTGAATCTAACTACCACATGTCCACCCCTTGTCAACCTGGCAACTACACGCATCACCTTAAACAATATTAAGGTGCAAAAAACTCCCTTCTGGCTGTAGACCTATGAATCTCAAAACAAATTATCTGGTGCCAATATGTAAAGGAGGATATTCACAGGATACAGCTTTTCATTTCCATAGGGGGAAATTGGAAAGAACACAAGAGTCGCAAGATCCAAATAGTTCTGAAAACCTGCAGGGCAAACTCCATTGGATTTCAAAGTCTGAAAGTCATTTATCCTTCGACTTTAGAAAGTCGAAGGCAGTCCCACCCTTTCCAAGGGCCTATGCAGTGGCCCGCCTCTTTCCAAATCAACCTCAGGGAACACTGACGAGACCACCTTTTTCTTGGCTCTACTCTCTCCAGGCATAGGGGCCACACCTGGGCTCTCTGCCATTTCCAGGGCACACACTCAACCCCTCCATGTGGTGGCAGCCAGGCTATCCCCAGTCCCCCAAGGAGCATGCTGTACCTTCTCCAAGGCCTGAGGCTGCACAACTCTTCCACTGCAATGAGGTGGGAGACTCATCCTTGCCCTTCAGGGTAAACTCACCCTCTCCATGTATATGGGTGGGTCCACTCTCCTGGCTGAGGTTTCTTGGCTTCAGACCCAAGCTTCCATGGTTCTCACTCTGAAAACTCCAATTTGTTCCTTTTGTGTCCCCCTTTGGCCAGATTGGCAGTGGTTTCATTTACACCAACAATCTCTTCAAGCACTCCAGGACTTCTCCATCATTCTCTTCACACTTCCTCCAAAATCTTCCCTTTAGCCATCCAGAAAACCATTCCAACATATCTGGTATTTACAAACTGCAGCAGCACCCCACTCTCCGGTACCAAATCTGTCTAGTTTGCTAGCTGCTGGAATGCAACACACCAGAGATGGATTGGCTTTTAATAAAAGGGGATTTATTTCATTAGCTTTTCAGAGGAAAGGCAGCTAACTTTCAACTGAGGTTCTTTCTTATGTGGGAAGGCACAGGGCGATCTTTTCTGGCCTTCTCTCCAGGCCTCTGGGTTCCAACAACTTTCCCCAGGGTGATTCCTTTCTGCATCTCCAAAGGCCTGGGCTAAGCTATGAATGCTGAGATGAGGTATGCTGAGCTGCTTGGGCTGTGCTATGTTGAGCTCTCTCATTTAAGCACCAGCCAATTAAATCAAACATCATTCATTACAGCAGGCATGCCTCTTAGCTGACTGCAGATGTAATGAGCAACACATGAGGTTCACGTACCATGGGCTCATGTCCACAGCAACAGAACTAGGTACTTTCACCTAGCCAAGTTGACAACTGAATCTAACTACCACAGGGGATATGTGTCCCAGGGGTGTAAATCTCCCTAGCAACGTGGGACAGAACTCCTGGGGTAAGCCGGGACCTGGCATCATGGGTTTGAGAAAGCCTTCTTGACCAAAAGCAGGTAGAGAGAAATGAGACAAAGTTTCAGTGGCCGAGAGATTTCAAGCAGAATCAAGTTATCCTGGAGGTTATTCTTATGCATTATATAGACATCCCTTTTTAGTTTATGATGTATTGGAGTAGCTGGAGGGAAGTACCTGAAACTGTTGAGCTGTGTTCCAGTAGCCTTGATTCTTGAAGATAATTGCTTAACGATATAGCTTTTACAATGTGACTGTGTGTTTGTGAAAACCTTGAATCTGATGCTCCTTTTATCCAGGGTGTGGGCATATGAATTTAAAAATATGGATAAAAATAAATAAATTACAGGGGCGAGAAAGGGTAAAATAAATTGGGTAAATGGAAATACTAGTAGTCAATGAGAGGGAGTGGTAAGGGGCATGGTATGTATGTTTTTTCTTTTTTCTTTTGTTTTTCTGAAGTGATCCAAATGTTCCAAAAATGATCATGATAATGAATATACAACTGTGATAATATTCTGAGCTGTTGATTATACACTATGTATGAACTATATGTGTGTGAAGATTTGTTAATAAAAATATTAAAAAAAAAAAAAAAGAATTTCTTCCTTACCCCTTCCCCTCCCCAAAATGTTATAATGGATGCGGTTTCGGTTTGCTAAAGCTGCCAGAACATAATATACCAGAAATGGATTGGCTTTTTACAAGGGGGATTTATTAGGTTACAAATTTACAATTCTAAAGCCATAAAAATGTCCAAACTAAGGTATCAACAAGAGGATCCCTTCACTGAAGAAAGGTCAATGGCATCCAGCATTTCTCTGTCACATGGGAAGGCACATGGTGACATCTGTTGGTCTTGTTCTCCCAGCTTCTGGTTTCTATGACTTCTGATCTCTAAAATGTCTGTAAGCATTTCTTTCGCTCTCAAATTCTCCAATAGCATTTTTCTCTGTCTCCAAATGTCTCTGAGCGCTAAGCTTGTTGTATCCTCTGATAAAGGACTCCAGTAAAGAATTAAGACCCACCTTGAATTGGGTAGGTCACATCTCCATGGAAACAACCTAATCAAAACGTCCTACCCACAATGGGTCTGTACCCACAGGAATGGATTAGAAGAGCATGACTTTTCTGGGGTACATAACGGTTTCAAACCAACATAGATGCTTTCCAGCATTCTCTTGGCTAATGTTATTGAAGTTGCACCCTTTATTTTTCATTCCAACCCACATAATAAACTCTGGATCCCTCACTCTAATAACTTTTAAGCACCCACCTCTGAAGTCACTGTCACCTGTGAACACCGTAAGCTTTCATCCTCCAAAGATTTTAATGACTTCTTGCAAAGCATAACTTATTCTTATATTTCAGAGCTGGTTATCTTAGTTGTGTAAAGTTGAACACTTGGCTATTTTGCACCTCTGCCAATGCCCAACATATATTCACATTTCACAGGTGACAGTTCACCTAAAGTGTAGAAAACATTATTATTACCTACAATATAATCAACATATTGAATTGAAAGAGCATTCCTAGATTTTCAAATCTTGCGACATGACTTTGGCAAAATTTTCCAACAACTCTGAGCTTTCATTTCCTTATATATAAAGTGGGTAAAAAAGTTACCTATCTCATAGCGTTGTTGTAAAGATTCAAAGAAATAAGATTAATATAATCTAACAAAATGTAGGTGTTCAATAAACAGTGTTTATCATCAATTATATTCCACCTAAAGACAGGCAACTAACACAGTAGTCATTTCTACATTGCTATCTTAATTAACATGCTTTCCTCAAAAAATAGCAGGCCTGCCCTTCAAACCTCTGGAATGCAGTAGTGAAATTCTGTCTAAAGTCTGGAATAAAATTTAATTTGAGGATTTACTCCCTATCTTTTCTTTATATCAACCACTGCCAACAGCCATAATGACCTCTGCTTCCGAAACACTTCAGGATTGGCCAAGCACAACTCCTACTGTTTTGGAGTAAGGCTTCCAGGGATTTGGGGTTCAAACACAAGACTTATGGCAAGCTGGTAGGACCCAAAGGAAGAATCACAGCAACAGCCAAAAGCACAGAAAACAACCGCTCAGGGAGCAAAAAAGTTGTGCTCCTGTTTTCATGCACTTCTATTTGCACTAGAGAAATGCTGGCAGAGAAAAGAAACCTTTTGCAAATCAAGCGAAGTTTCTGCTAAACCCAAAACACTTCACCCTGACTGCCTCTTATGCTTTGCACAAAGAGGGCAAAAGCATTCAGAATATGGGGCTTGGGGTGGGGGTGTTGGGGGTTCAGAGAATGATTTCATTCTTTATCCTACCTTGTTTTATTCCTCCTCATAATAAATCAAAGACAGAGCTGCCAACAGAGCTGTTGATCCAGGACCCCTTGACACTGGAGTGTTCTCCCTTTAAAAAACAAAGCATATTGAAACAAAACTCACTTAACAAGGATCCAGAAAATAAGAATGAGGAGGGTGTTTGGAGTAGTTTTCTTTTCAAGTGGAGTGGTTTCTTTTCTGAAAGCTACAGAACTGACCAACAATGCCTGTCTTAGAATAAACTGAATGAATTCATGTCTCCCTCGTTTTTCTCTAAAAAACCTGGAATCTTACATTCTTATCAACCAGTATGACCCCTTATCATTGCTAACCCATAGCACGTGGACAGCGTCACAAGCACAACTCAGCATTTACTTTGAAAGGTAAATCCATTCCAATGCCATGCTTCTTCCTGGAAACTTCGATGCTAAACGTGGAGATCACATGGGGGCGGGGATCTGTATCCCAGAAATTTTGTAGAATTTTGTAGGGTGGACAGTGAGGGGAGAGGGGGCAGAGGAGAGTCGTTGATAGCATAATAAAGCCTAGAAAATGGGCTTTTGAATCTCCTATGTTCAAATCTCAGCTCTTCCAGTGCTGCCCCTTTGATATAAATAACACAAATAAGTTATTTAATCTCTCTAAATCTAGATTTCCTGATTTATTACACAGAGGAAAGAAGTTCTGTGGTTTTGCAGCAACAGTTAAATATATAGAAAGACCCTAGAAAAGTCATTGTCCTGTAGCAAGGGCTCAATATAAGGTAGTGAACATTAATGCTGTTGTTATTTTTTATAACCTTTTTAATGAATCTTACTTAAAATCAAAAGGCACTATTGACATGAAAACATATACTCAACAATCTTAGAGATAAAGGAAGAAGGTAAAAGTTAGAGAGAAGGAAAAGCAGAACCCCCTTCTATTATCCTGTGCATTCAGTGAAAGAAAGGAGACAAGGAAAGAGGGATGGAGGTGACAGGGTTGTTCAGGCTAGGAGGCAAACTCCGGGGAATTTCTATACTTGGGCACAGCAGGCTTTGGTCTTGGGGGAAAAAAAAGCAAGAAACATCAAGAAGGAACAGCTGTTCCTCCTACAATGTCTACAGTATGAGCTCCTGCCTCTATCTCCACACTTACCTATAACTGCTAGTCCCACCTCCCTCTCCTCCACCAATTTAACCCCTCAACTTTAAATAATTTCCTCAAGTTGGGGGACCCAAGTGTTCTCCATCTGGGAGTAAAATAAAGCTAAAATTAACTGATCTTTCCCCCCAACCCTCCACTCCAGCTACACACTTTTCTTTACCTACAACCACTCAACCACTATCCCCAACTTTCCAAGGAAGATGTGAAGGATTCGATTGAGATTGCCTCTCCCAGCCTTTTCTCACCATAAGAAGGTTGCAGTGAGAAAAGAACATGGGGGAAAAAAAATTAAAGTCCAGACAGAACTGAGCCATTCAGGAGGACCTTGCAAAGATGAAGTGATCAAATGATTCAAAAACATGTGTGAGGCTCTGTGGTCTATTTGAGGACTTGAGTTATTTAAATACAGCACTATTGTAACAGGAATAAACCCAAAGCACCTGTATTGTTTTGTAAGAAACTTTCACCCATATATTAAAGCATATATATAAATCCAGGAAGAAAGGATGCATTTTAAGTGTAAAAGCGCTGAAACTTTTCAGCCCTTCTTCCTTTGTTAATGACTTTGAACTCCTTAGTTCTGGAGTCTCCCAGAATAATGCAGGGAAGCTTTCTAGGTTAACTTGTCAATCATTCCCTACTTTCCTCTTAGCCCTTTCCCTTTAAATTTATTTGCATACCTTGCAATAAACTTTCTTGTTAAATATATTTCCACCAAAAGCCAGAAGCTAGGAATCTGTTTTATTCTTGAGTAGTTTTATTTTTTCCCAATTGCCCCCTTATTATCGCTCCCGAGAACTTTAGCATTCTCTCTATTAAAACTCAATCTGCCGCTTTAGAGGTTAATGATTAACTTTAATATGCCTGTGCCTTTAATTGTAATCTAAATTCTGGACTCAAATCAAATGTAATGGAAAGAATAGAATTAGGTCAACTGGGCTCTAGTCCCAGTTCTGCCAATAACTAGTTGTATGACCTTGGAAAAACACTCAATTTCTTTGGAATTTTACCTATAAAAGAGCGTGGTCGAAAGAGACAATCTCTAAGTATCTTGTATCTCTAAAATTCTATATTCCTATGAACAAGGACCACTCAAATTTAAAAGCCAACAGATTGCTCGTAGTAATCTTCTCAGCTAGTTAATTCAGTTCTCGCCCACGAGAACCTGGGCAATATTTCCTTCAACACACAGTTGTCCTTTGAAAAAGTAGCAGTGGGAAGAAGGAAAGGAGTGTCACTCCTGTGGGGGGGCAGCCAGCCTTGGAAGAGTAAGCATGCAGGAGGAAATGGGACAATAAAGAGAGAAATGAATGAAATCGTTTTGTCCAGCCCCTTTATTCCGTAAGAAAAGTTTCACTGAGAAGGGGATAGGGGAAAAATAACAAGGCCCTGCAGAACTGAGCCATGCAGGAGACCCTGCCAGGTGGAAGTGATCAAATAACTTGGTTGATTGATCGATTTCCTTTAATCTCATCTTTCCCTCCTTTGAAAACATACTTTACCCTGTTTTCCTCCCCCTCTCATGGTGAAGCAAAAGAACATTGGCACTTTCTTTTTCTTCCATATCGGTTCACGGAAAGAATTCGTCTACAAAAAGAAAAAAAGAAATCAATAAGAAAATAAGCTTCTGTTTTAGGAAAGAAATGATTGGGCTGGGTGGATTTAAAAATGACTGTCTGGATGGTGCACATATTCGAAAATGGACCACTTGAAAAATATAAATCTAAAAAAAGAGCTACTTTGAGCTTACGAGGCAGCAAAACACTGGTGAAAAACCGAGACATACAATGAGCTTTGAATTTTTGTTTTACTTTTGTTTTTGAGTCCCCTAATAGAGCCTATAAAAGAACTAGTTAAAAAATAGGAGCCGAACTTTCAGATTCAACGGTTCACAGACTTTGGCAAAAAGTCTCTCTCCCTTTTTTTTTACCAGGTATCTTTATGGAGTCAAAGGTAACACTAAAAGGCTGGATAGGAAATTGATTAATCCATGGGTTTGTGTAGGAGCTAGTATCTGAAAGCCAATCAGGAGATTTTTATTTGAAAAACATACTGGTTATATAAAAGGAGATGGGTTCAAGAATTTGGATTGGTTTTCTACAAGCAGAGTCATGAGTGAATAATTTTGCTGGTTTTCACAGCTCACATGTAGCAATTATAAGTTATAGTCTATTGCACCTTAAAAAAGAAAAATGATTTATTTGAAGGCTCAATGCATGGATTTTGAAAGACACCCTCCCATCACCACTACCATCAAGATCTCTGAAAATTATGTGGTGGATAAAAGGAACTTCCACTTTCTCAAGGTCATTCTGGCTTTGGGTTCCTACTTCTTCTTAATAAGCTCAGTTGATGAATCATCTCTCCATGTTATGTTGTCTGACTCACACTGTACAAACCTGACTTGCAACTCACCCCTTTCCCTTATTTGAATAATGAATAAACAAGCAAACAAAAACCCTAACTCAAGGCTGGGTGCATGTATGCACATAAGCATGTTAGTCAGCTTTACCAAGGTTGAAGAACGTAGATTGTATTTGAGCTCAGCAAATATTCAAATATTTGTTCTTCCCTCCCCTTCTCTGAAAGATATACTATTCCCTATCGATGCTGACCTTGGCCATGAGCCTTGCTTTGCACAGTGGAATGTGAACAGACCAGAGGTGAGCTATATTTAAGCAGTGGCTTTAAATGTGCTTGCCTAGCCCGGCTCTGTAGTGACTGTTCTCCTACTCTCCTCCATGAGAAGGGCATACCCCAGGTAACTGCTGCTCCTTCAGCAGGGGCTCCCACATGTAGTCAGAGGAAGCAGACCTGAATTGGACCCACAGCCTGGAGCAGAGATACTGCAGCTAACTTCACAGATTTGTGACCTAAAACATATTTGTTATTGTGAGCCACTGAGATTTGGGGGCTGTTTATTATACAGCATTATTTAGGCACAAGCTGACTTAGAAGAGAATTTGTTACTGGACAAAGGCTGTGGATTCTTTTGTCTGACGAGCTCAATGACCAATTCCTGAGGGTTTCAAAGAGAGACAGTTTATTACTAGGTGTGTAGTAGGAGAGCAGATGGTTTAACAGCCTAAAATCTGTCTCCCCGAACTATAATAATTCTGATCGTTTTATTAGAGAAAAGGATGGGCAGGGTTTAGGATAATGAGCACAATGGCCCCGCTTGATGTAATCAGAGGTGATCTGATTACTGAGCATGC
>PVIY010023656.1:0-39082 GCA_004026745.1 Myrmecophaga tridactyla | reverse complement strand
TGAAGACTGAGAAACAGCTTGCTCATAGATAATGGAACAAATTTAAGGTAAAAGGCAAAGACCTTCTGGCATGATTAATATTTACCATGTTCACATGATCATATTTTTTTCCCCAGATGGCAAGAACCATAAAGGTAACTCAATCTGACCGTCTCATTTCACAATAGAGGGACCTGAAACCCAGAAAAATCAAGTAGTTCCTAGAAGTTTGTGCAGTTAACTAATGGGATTCAGTACTCTTGGTCTCCTGGCTTTTTCCTCTATGCTTTATCATAATATAACAATAACTTTTAGGTAATTAGTCATTAGAAGATTAAATGATTTTTACTATTACTATAGTTACAATTTACTTTGGATCAATAATTGGAAGAAATCATTGTGCATATTTTAAAGACTCAGAAGGGACTAGACATTTAGAAAGAAAATGAAAACATACATCCTAGAATAAGTCAATAGAAAAACAAGGGCAAAACCCATTAAGCATCCCATGTTTATTATTTATTTTTAAAACAGAATTACCTGTAAAATATTTCTTTAAAAAATCTGTAAATTTAAATGGTTTCTATAAAAAAGAACAATTCCTAGATATGGACACTGAAGCTTAGTTCATGGAAATTGGACCTTTGTAAGTTATCATATTCTGTACATAAAACAGTCAGCTTTTGAATAGGTACAGTTTGTTAAATTGACGATACTAGCCAACTTTTAAGCGCATTCATTTATTGGTTCCCTAACAACTAATTTGAGAATTTGAGCAAGGAAAGGTATTAAATCAATATTGCTAAACAGAGAGAAAAAAAGCAAAAACTAAAAACCTTCTGCAGAGGAGCAACAGGAGAAGAAAACCATGCCAGAGGGCATCCTTTTTACCTGCTGTGGCAGCTGCCTTTCTCAAAGCTGCTGTGTGAGGAGAGAAACCCCTTTCATTGCTGAAGGCATGGCACTGGGTCAACAGAATGCAAACATTGACTCTGTCATGTGTGTCATGGACACACTTGAAGGCACAACTAAGATGTGAGCCTATTTCTACAAAAACCTTCTGCTACAACAGAATTCCTTTCCCTACTTAAATCAAATTTTAAAATAAGAAAGCTCGTTGAGATTCTAATTCTGGTAAAATTTTTTAATTAAAAAGTGAAAAAAATTACCTGGAGAAAATACATCAACTATTCAGATACTTGAGCCTTTCTAAAAGGGGTTGCTCCCTAAAAGTGTCTACTCCAATACAGCATGCTCTAATGCAGAGCAGGTGAAATCCAAATGACAGCAATCAGCTGTTGCTCCTTTCTTCACCAAAGAGGAAGGGTAAACCCTTCCAATCTGCAGAATGGGGTGCTTCTGTTGATAATGTGTTGTATTTTCCTTGCCCTTCAAGCACATGGTTGATTTTCAAGCTTCAGAATTCATCACTGATGAATAATTTAAAGAGGATATATCCTTATTTTTGAAACTTTTTTCAAGTTTCCCTTAAATAAAGGGAAATGTGTTATGTTCATTCATGTCACTGTTTCATTCATGAAGTTATGTTTAGACGGTAATACCTTGGCAAATTTAGAAAGCCACATTTTTTAAGAAAGCTAAACATAAGTCAAATGTTCTTGTTATAGTTTAATTAATATGATAGATCAAATTCAAGGCCATCAGACATTTTAATGAAATTTAATTGAAGATAGCAGTAACATTCTAAGATTTGCATATGGGTGGATTATTATTAACTCTGGAAATCTACCCAAACTAGACATCCAGAATATGAATACTTTGAAAAATGCTCCACTGGTGGATCTAATTTAACCTTTCAGTTGAGAGCATCTGTCCCTCAGGGTCAAGGCTCAGCACCTAAGTTCCACTCTCCCTTTGTATTCTGAGCCTTTTCCAACTCTTCCTTCATGATCACTCTGCTAAACTAGCTCTGATTCTCCAAAATATTCCTTTACATCTCCCTTTGCACATTCTTCTAGATGGCTATGTCATCCCCCCAATGAAAGCCTTCAGGAGTTCATCAGTGGGTGAAATTATTTTTGTAGCCATTAAGAGTGAAAGCTAGGCAAAAATATATATTGAAAATTTGCAAACCATATTCTCTTACTAGAAATGGAGCTCTCATTTACTGTATTTTCTTTTTTTACATTTTGAATGGCTTTCCACACAAATGCAAAGCAATTATCACCACCACCCCATTTTTTTGGGGGGGGGTGAGAATAATGAAGAAACTCCCTAGATAATGGAACAAAGTGTTAGGTTTGTTTAATATATTGTTGTTGAATCTGTCGATTTTATGATGTTTGTCTTTTCTGGGTGAAATGAAAAGCAATGTGCTTAGGCTCATGTCAGTTTTGTGATGGAGACATTATTATATTATTGCCTGTTATTAGTGGTGGTATGCTTTCATAGTTTTGGTTGAGATTTTGAGATCTGCTTGTCAAAGATAAGAAGAAGATGGGGAAAAGTGAGTATCTTTATAAATACCTGAGTCAGGATGAAGTCTAGAGGCATGGATTTAGATAGAACAATGTTCTTTCCATATCTGTCTCAAACCCAGCTTCAGTGAGCTGGAAAAAAAAATCCTAAAAAGGCTAAAATCTTAGAGAGAGAGAGCAAGAGAGAAAATGGGACTGAACAGTAACTTCCATGATCTCGTCTTAAATCTCCTGGAAGTTAAAATTAGTGGCCTCAGCTATAGAAGAGCATTTAATTGTTCAGGACTTTGTTTTAAGTGCTATCTGACATCTTTTATTAGGCAGTGACACTAAAACAGCAGTTCCTGAATCTCCTGTATAATGTATACTGCAAATAATACTGCTCAAGTGTTTTGAAGTAATAACTAATCCTTAGCAATCTTCAGAAAGTGCTAGGGGACACATATACAAGACCTCATATTAACTCTCACTGAGCAATGACCTTTTCTTTTCTTTCTTCTAAAATTGAACATCTCCTTTTAATTGTCCACCATTTTAAAGTAATTTTAAAATCTCACTTGTGAGGCTTGCCTGTAACTTCTTCATGGCCATCTCCAAACCTATAGCTATTTGTAAGTATAATTGATTTTACTTCCTTTTAACCTCAAGCAAGATATACACATTTTTAAATGCTTGGGGCTGACTATAATGTTAGCTGTCTTTGTTAACAGTACCAGTCAGGTACAGGTACCAGTCAGGGCAGTTGAAGTTTGCCTCACCTTCCCTGTTCCAACCTTTCCAGTCTCTCCTATCCTGCAACTGGACTTCTGGGCATGTCCTGCCCCAAGTGAGACGCTGGGATGCATTTACCTCATTAATAGATGTACAAACACACACACACACAAAACACACACACACACAACACACACACACACACACACACACATACAAAATAGATGTACAACTTCCAAATTTGAACTAGTTCCTTTTTTCCAGTTTTAGGAAATGCATCTTCCAATTAAACCAGTAAGCTGGTGTGAGTGGGAGTGGTGATGGGAAGGATGGGAAGTAGGTGATTCATTTTTTGTAGTCTTCCTCTCTTTCATAAAATCAGTTTCATATAGTTACTGAAAATCTAAATAATAACTTGGTGAGTAGGCAAAAAAAGTGCTGCAGAAATTTTAGAGTACACTTTTTTTTTTAAAGTGATTTTGTACATATGTTTAATGTGTTGGTTACTATGAGTGCAACTACCACTAAAGTTTTAAGTAATTTGATCACATCTTTTAGAGATGAGCACAGTCTCTGTTTCTCATTCAATTGTCAGGAGGACCGGTTGGGCAGACTCACACACTTGCAACTGATGAGGCCTCATTTTCCCCTTTCTTAATGCCACTTCAACATTAATTTCATGTAGCATAAAACCATGGACAAAGCTTGTTTTTAAAAGTGGTAGTTTTTTCCTTTATCATGATTCCACTCCTAAAACAATCCATTGCTGAGCAAGCTTACATTTTTCCTCCAGGATAATTCAAGCAAGACTCTGCTGAATGAAAAAATAAATTTTGATTTATAATTAAGTTCAATCTAAGTGTTTCCAAGTTCATTTCATTTCCCTTTCCTCTATCCTATAGCAACAACAGGATGAGATAGAAAATAAACACCTTTTGGAGTGGCTGTTTCTAATCAATGTCAACCTAATCAATGGATTAATATAAAGATCAAAGAAAATGAGGCAGAATCAAAATCCTCACTAAAAACCCAGTATTTTCTTTATCTCAGATACTATGTTTTCTTAAAAATAAACTACTTCCTTTCATTAACCAAGAAAACATGTCCGAAGAAAAGTGGCTGTTCTTCAGCCATGACAGTATCATGGTTTGACCTACACCTTGGAAAATGTATCTGATAGCCAGACGTTAGTTCTGCTAGATCAGAAAAGCCTAGGACCTGTCCTTTTGAATACTAGTACCCATTTAGCAGAACTCAGACCTCAGTACAATATTTAAATACATAATTCTATGCATTTAAATTTAATAATAGGAACACATCACTCTGATCTGAATTGCTTTTAAATGTGACTACTCTCATAGTATATATATATATATATATATATATATATATATATATATATATTTTTTTTTTTTTTAACATGGGCAGGCACCGGGAATCGAACCCGGGTTCTCGGGCATGGCAGGCAAGCATTCTTACCTGCTGAGCCACCGTGGCCCACCCTCTCATATATTTTTAAAAGTATCGTCATTCTTCAGAGAGATGAAATGTCTTCTGTGACTCCTCATCTGACTGTTAAAGTGTGTTGATGTGTAATGTACTTATTGAATGCAACTGGCAGTGAAAAACAAAAAGAGAGAAATCTTTTGCCTTTGCCTCATTCCTGATACTTCATCCCTCAAGTTAATGTCTTTTCTTTCACTTGATCCTGTAAATCTGTTTGAAGTCATTACGAAGGGATTATTATAGCCACTTTCTATGTGAACCATTTTAAAGTTCTGAGAATCTAGGGACTTACACAGAGAAAAGAATTAAGGAAAGTAACTAGGGATTAGGGACAGCAAAATAAAATCAAAGTGTGGTAGTCATAGATCTTTGCATCACGGGGACCCAGATATTAGCCTGATTCAAACAGTTGTTTGATTTTGAGTGGGTTGTTATTTCCCATAAGCCTCAATTACCTTATATGCAGTGAAATAATAATCATAATACTTTATCAGATTATTAAGAAAATTAAAATAATATATATACTTTCCACCCTATCAGGCACATAGTAACAATTTATAAAATTGTGGGTGCAAAGTTTATGCTAGAACAATTCGACATCTTGCACTGACTGGAAGTCTATTATATATAGACTGCCATATTCCATCCATTATATGATATACATATTTTCACATACTAACATCTCTGAAGTTCAGATGTTTCTTATAGACAGCAACTTTTACAGTTCAATGAAACTGAATATAATCCTTATTTATTTCACTAAATATAATAATGAGACATAGCTGAATTTGAGTGCCATGCATGGATTATTTGACTTAATTCATATAACAGGACCTCTGAGGTTGTATCACTTTATACAAGAGGCTAATTACGTTTTACTTAGTTGGTACATAGGGCGGAGCTGGAATAGGAAATTAAGTACAAGGGTGAGGGATGAAGTAGAACTGAGTTGTTATTGAGTAACTGTGTAACCTTGGGAAAGTATTGACCTTACACGTTTCTTACCCCTAAGATAATGTAAATATATTCAACATAAATAAATTCAGTGAGTGTAAACATTTAGACACGACCTCTGGAGCTAGGCTGCCAGCCTTTGAATGCTGGCTTTGTTACTTAACTAGGTGTGTAAGCTTGCCCATTGATTTAAGTTCTCTGAGTGTTGATTTTCCCATCTGTAAAATGGACAGAAGAATTGTCCCTCCTGGGTGTGTTGTGAGGAACAATTGAGTTAATACCAGCAAAGGTCCTAGAAAAAGTGCCTGCCACCTAGTAGGCACTATTTAAGGATTAGCTACTATGTTCATTTTAAAGGAGAATTTTTTTAAAAGTGTTCATTGCTAGATGATGTTGGGGCTATTTTTCCTGCATCTTTCCTGAAGATATATGTACAAAACAGAATTGACAAATAGAACCGAGGTATCTGGGAACCATAAGGAATTATTTGTGATTTATTTCATGTTGCATTTAATGTTATTATTTCTTTTTGTTGTTGTTGTTAACTTAAAGATTTATGTAAAATGTTGGAAACTGCTAGGTGCATAGGGAAACGGCAAAGAAGGTAGATTGTCAAAGAGGCATATTTCTCTCCTTTGCCAGGAGAGAAACTGCAGATTCCTGTCCCCATCTCTATTCTGATTCTGTAGGTTGGGGTGGAGGCTGGAGAATCCAAACTTCTAACAAGTCTCAGGTGATACTGGTGCTTCTGGTCCGTGGACCGCTGGTTGAGAATCCCTGGTCTAAGACACCCAAAAATGTGGGTGAAAAGAAACATAAAAGAAACAAAGCCATATGTGATTTCTAGCGATAACTGCACAGTGTCACATATGTGAACTTTGATGCACTAACATATCCCTTATTTTCTAAAAATGAAATGTTTGAAGGGATGTCACGGCTGAATACAACATTAGTGTCTCTGTCATTTCCGCATTGGCTATCAGAAGTCTTCATACCCAGTTTTCAATGTTGGTGCTTTCATACTTCCTTTATATTCCTTATTTACTTTTCTCATTAATTTGATTTTAATAAAATATATTATCTTAAACTATTGCCTCATCATTTTACTTCCTGATGGGCCATTTCTCAGCTAAGGTAAAGCACAAATTTTAAAGAACAAACTATGTGCTTTCTCCTTCATCTCTAGCTAGATTTGTACTGGAGCAAGAATATATCATGCTGTTGTCTCTTATACGTGTGTGACACATGCACATGGACATAAATGTAAATACATAAATATAACACACATTTCCTAATTGTGTTCTAATATAATTTTTCTCTCAATTAAGGAAAAAAACACTTTCCTTTTCACTCTTATCATCACACTTTCTATTCTTGGGTAATTCTGCTTGCCTTTAGAGGCTAGACAACATTAAAAAATAGTTCCCAGTATACTGCAAACAAATAGCTAGGACAAGTCACTGTCGACATTTCAAAAGATCTCGGGTGATCATCGGAGAGCCACTAATTTGTTCCCCTCTGTTATCTTGTACTTCTCTTAATATGCATTCTTTTCATGCTTCACTTGAAATCTTTTCTTTCCTTTTTATTTGGAGCTTAAAATGAAAACATGAGGGGAGAAAGCATCGGTTGGGAATAGAGAAATTATTGCATAGCTCGCTGAAGGAAGACTACAAATAGAGTCATTATGTTTGAAGGGATGTCACGGCTGAATACAACATGGGTGTCTCTGTCATTTCCGCATTGGCTATCAGAAGTCTTCATACCCAGTTTTCAATGTTGGTGCTTTCATAATTCCTTATTTACTTTTCTCATAGATTTGATTTTAATAAAATATATTATCTTAAACTATTGCCTCATCATAGACTGCTGTAGTTTGACTTCTGAGCCATCACATCTGCATGTCTTGGACAAATCCCTTGATCACAGTCTTACAGCCCAGCCAAGGAACTCTGGGGACAGATTTGGGGCTCCATAGAACTCTAGCTGATTTAGAGTGAAAATTAGTTGGGATGATTCAGGTAAAATTTCTGTTACTGCACATTTTGTTTCTACTAATAGTTCATCTCCTGCCACACCTGTCTTTTGGCTAATATGTTGGACAATGGCAGTGATTTTTACCAGACACTGACGCTACGGACCAGGAGGCTTAGACTATACAAATTGACAAAAACAGATTTCATTTGATCTGACAAAGATACTTCCCATCGCCCCAACCTTGTGCAAACCTTAAACAACTGGAGCAGAACATGTATACAGCAGAGTGTGGTTTTCTTTTCATATACTTGAAAACATAATACAGTGGAGTGGCACCATAAACATTTTTAGCTTAGGCAAATTGATCTAAACATGTTTGTATCTGTTTTATAACAAGTCAACCACTTAAGTGTATTGGGTTGCTGTTAAGAGTGGGGATTCTAGAGCCCCACTGACTGAGTCTGAGTCTCCACATAGCTATGTGATCTTAGGCAACTTCTTTGTACCTTATTTTCCTCATCCACAAAATGGGAAAATAATGCTACCCAAGATTTTGATGAGGCTTAAGAGTTAATGTTTAAACAAGTTGTTTAGAATGTTCCTGGCTCAGAGTAAGTGCTTCATGAGGGTTAAACGTCTATGAAGTGTTAAAGGCTACATAGATAACTAAAGCTATATCTTCATTACAAAATCGACTAGACAGTAATATAGCCAGCCAAGCAATTCAATTAGCTTATCAGCTACTATAGATCCTCCCATAATTGTTCCTGATGCCCACACTTGTCAAAATATTTTATTCATCAGCCATGGGTGATCCAACCCAAGAGAATAAAGACCAATGGAACAAATAAATGGGCTTTTCTAAAAAGTGATTTTAGCAAAACTAATGAAGACTGATTTAAAATTTCTGTAGCCTATTAATAAAGTAACTCCACACAGTTGAATAATAGCTTTTGTTTTCAGGCAAAATAATTTGACAAAAGGGCCAGAGAGTAATACACATGGTCTTAAGTAGATTTTAATTGGATACATCTTGTATTAAAATTTCATAAAACATTTTTTTAAAGCCCTCATATATTTTGTACCTAAGCATTGAAGAGAAAGATGTATAACCCACAGCCACGTGAGAAAATCTCAGTAATTATTGTACACTTAAACCACAGACAGGGAATTTCTAAAGAAATGTCACATCCCAATGAAAGACTTCATAGGAATCGGGTTGTGATTCCTCCCACGAAACCAAAACACCAAGAGTTTTGGGAAGGGAGAGGTTCTCTCTCAAAGTGATCAATTACTCCTGTAAAGGAACTCTTCCTGGGCAGTGGAAACTAGCGGCACACCAAGGCAGAACAATCAAGCCTTGTTAACCCAGCCTGCTCTCAGGAGGGGCGCTGTTCTTCTGAATCGTGCATTATCTGCAAAAGAATTTTGAACTGTGAAAATAAGGACTGCCAAGTCCAAGCATCGATCTGCAGCAACGAGAGAAGATGGTCATTACCAGGTCTTAAGAAAAAAACACAATATTTTACTTGAAAAATAAGTAAGTACCCAATCTGAAGTGAAAAAAAAAATATTGTGCTCTATTAATGTGGGCAGCAAAGAAGATTGCTCACAAGCATGGACTCTGAAGAGTGATTACTTGAATGTAAAGCCTAGCTCTGCTATTAACCAGTTGTGTGACCGTGGACAAGTTACGCTGCTTTTCAGAGTTTCGGGTTCCTCGTTTATAAAAGAGGGTTAATAATAGTGCCTCCCTCATAAGACTGTTAGGAAGAAAAAAGTGAAGACTGATATTTGTAAAATGCTTACACAGGTATGTCACACCTTATAAACATACTATATGTTTGCTAAATGAAATAAAATATAAATGGTATGCAATAGATATTTTCTGGGTTCTTAGGCTTTCCATATGAAATTGCCAATGCTATTCCTATTTTTGCAATGATCTTTTAAATGTTTGGGAATACATAAGCCATACAGAAAACGGGTTCTCATAAATTTGGTCTATTGGGGCATAAAATGTCTAACATTCATAGTTTTTCTCTGACATTGTTAAACTTGATGAAATGTATAATTTATGCACTGTCACAGCTTTAGAATTGTGATATAAAATTTCAGAAACAATACAACCAACTCCATTAATTTTTTTTGTCAAGAGTAAAATGTCTGTTTTATTTAGAAAGATTCAAATACAAAAAATGGAAAATTATATACCTAAGAATGTTAAGAAAATTTTGGCAACCACTAAATTGCTCTGAGAATACTATTAAGACACTTTGAATTCAAATATTCCTTGAGATATAAATTATCTGAATTTCTTACAACTTTAATATTCAGGTGTTCATAGCTATTTTCTTTTAAAATTTGTATTTTAGTAAAATGACTCCACCTTCTTATTTTTCCCTGGTAGACAGAGTTTTAAGCAACAAGTAGGTAATACATCCTAATGAAAATTGTGTAATACAGTGCTTTATCCCTAGAAAAAAGGATTTATATACCTGATGCCTTTATTAATCATACTTTATTTCATTACACCAATACATCAATCACAATAAGGCATACTGAAGCACAGAAGGTCAAATAATTTGGTACAGAAGACTGGGATATTACCAATTAGGTAATTATATAAAAATTGAAAAATTGCCATAAAACTATTGAGCAGCCTCACAGTTTAAAGTATGTAATACACTTCAAAGTATATTCCCGACATTTTACATTGAGAATATTTTTTAAAAAGGTTCATCTTGAAATATAAATGCAACCAGATAGATAATCTAGAGATGAGTTCTGTATTTTAAATGGTCCTGAGACTTTTCTCTTTGGTGCAATGTACTACAAAGTATTAATAACTTGGCAACAGGGAAGAATCATCTAAATTCATCTCCAACCAACAGTTTAAAATTTTCTAGCAGTGAGTATGTAAGTAGTATAATCTACTCTAGCATATATATTTTGACCTTATACTTGAAAATATTTTTCCACAAATGGCAATTACTGCGGCCATTTTGTCAGATATATAACTAATAAATTATATAGGAAATGAGAATGACAAAAAATATTATAAAGCATACTCTAACTCTTTAATAACTCTTGCTTGTGGTGCCCTTCTGTGATGCATAGCTCTGGAACCTGTTTTACATATAATTGGAGTTCTTACGATCCTTGTCTTTCCTTAAGGTGCTACCTGATGCAGCAAAGTACTGGTTCTGGAATATTTCACAAGTAACTTTATTTTTGGAAAAAGCAATTATTTCTTCTTCCACAAGTTTCTCTTTTCTTCCAAGCTTCAGTCTCTCTTCATGGAGAGTGCTCAAATTTTGCCTGTAGCTCTCTTTCAGCTTCTTTCAATATGGCTTCTTTCTCCTTTACTGCTGCACAAACATCTGCTTCATCTCTTCCTCCTTCCTCTGATGCTCACCATAAATTTCACGTATTTTGGCTTCATAGGTCTCTTGAAGACTAACAGGCTTGTCTTCAGGGCCCATGTCTTTAAAGTCCACTTCCTCCAGTTTGCAACACCTATAAAGTTCATAGTGTAGAATGTGGCTTTGTTCTCACAGGTCTTCCATTCGTACAAATGAGCATCTCCCAGAGCTTTAGAAAGTCACAATGGTTTTCATTTTCCACTTGCACAACACCCCAAGGGGACTGATGAGCTTTGACCATTTCATTTCTGACTTTTACCTCTTCCATACTTCCTACAGCAGCAAATGGTAAATGTCCATTCATCTTAATTTTAACGATAGTCTCATTATCATTTGGCGACTGGCATATCTGGGCACCATTGCTAACCAATTCTCTCATAAGTTTGATCTTAAACTTCTGTAATACAGTTTTAGAAATTGCTTTGGAAATTATTGGCATAACTTTCACCTTACTGTTAAGACTGTTCATGGTTAAGAGTTCAAGGGTCTTCAGAGAGTGGCCTCTGGGTGAAATGAGGTAGAGGCACAGGTGGATGCAAGAATCATGGTGGTTAAAGTGAGAACGCTTCATCTTCAGTTCTTCTTGGAGATCGGCCTCAAACTGAGCATCTATGTAGCCAACTACAGGTTGATAACTCCCTTCTTTTTCCTTTGGTCACCAAATCGCTGTATTCACCACAGTCAACTTCAGTTGAACATTACTTTCTTAGAGTTCGCATATCTGAGCTTCAAGTGTAACATGTGGGTAAAAATGTGAGGATTTGCAGTCTTCAAAATTGGTATTAAACAATGTGTCAATCAGTGTTGATTTTCCAAATCCAGCTTCCCACACACAGAGAATATTGAAACAGAAGGCTTGCTGAATGGCTCTATTGACCAGCTGATCAGGCAAACTTTCAAAACCAACATGGCCAAACATAGCGAGCAAATGTTTTCTCGTTTTAGTTTTGTTCATCATCAGATACTGGTGAGGATGTACAGGTTGCTTTTGTTGCCAAGTGTGACTGAAAGAGCAGGGGCTGCGACACTTCAGAGGAAGCCATGGTCCCAAGTGGGAGCAGCACCCCCTCCATTAATTTTTGATTATGTAACATGAGACAGTTGTATATATTTTTCCTGGGGGGATTTGGGGAGGTGGTGACAATCTTACTAACAGTCTTTCAAACTATTTATGTTCAGGAATTTGGTTAGTTGGCTTCTTCAATACATTCTCATGGAAATGTTTTAATAATTTTAAAATCAGAAGAAAAATAAAAATTGAATACAGCCTCAATTATATTCATCATTATGCCAATTCCATTGTAAAGTATAATTTTTCATAGTTTTTTTAATGGAAGGCCTTTAGGGGTCCATGAAGACAAAACAGGATTCATGAAAGCTATTATGTAAGAGTCTTCTATAAAGATCCTCAAGCCGATGGCTTGGCTGCCAGGGTCCTGGACTGCTGTGTCTTCTGAGGACAGCTTACCCCACCTGTCTGCAGGGAGACCTCATCGCTTTCTGCTGGACATCAGGTGCTGATCGTTTGCCTAAGAGGAGCACCAGCTTCCCACCCATTCCCTCTGTATACCTTGTTCTACCTATTATGTCAAGCATCCTTTGGCAACTGAAATTGCAAACAGACAGGTGTAAACTGATTCTGGCTCCCCCTACACTCCCTCTCTCCCCAGCAGAGCAAACACACCCAGCCATGTTTTGGGTTATGAAACAAGGTGCAGAAAATAGTCTGTGCAATTATTACAACCCTGGAATAGGCCCTACTTCTCCAGCTCCAACCCACCCACTTTAAAATTCCATCATCTTGTCTTTCACAGGCAGAATATCTTGCTATGTCAAATAATGAGCATGAATCAACCAGCCATGAATTGTTGCACTGGCCTTGTTTCTGGGCTCTTGTTTAATAATATATAGGGCAGAGAGAAAAGGCTGTATTTTAGCTGAAAGGAAAAAAACCTGCTTGTTATTAACCATGCTTCTCTAAGAGGCGGCAAATATTGTTGTTATGCTGATAACAATGTATATACTTAAACTTCAACAGAGTCCGCTGAGCCTGTAATGTGGATAAAAGTTAATTGCTGGCTGTCCATGAAATGCTCGAAGCCTTTAAAATGCATAGTTGTTATGACGCAAATGCCGCAGTGAGGACACTCCCCAAACCCAGTCATTCTATAACCAGGCTGGATTTGGGTCTTGTTTGTTGCACCTCACAGCAAAACGGAAGAAAAATATAATCACCCCTTCCTATTCTAGGAAGTGTCAATACTCCAACACTGCTGACAGGCTTCCTTCCATATTCAGTCAGAATATTCCAATTATTTTATAGACTGAACATTAATATCTAAAAATATTCTTAATTGTTTTTAGGCTTTCTGAAGCTAATTTCTTGTTTATTTCATTTCTGTAGAAAACATAAAAGAGTTTCTTGCAATTTGATTGACTGATTGATTTGCCAGGGGAATTCCCAGAAAAAAAATATGAATATTATTACTTATGTATTTTATGAATCAATAAGTTTAATTTAACTTATATATATATGTTACAAATTATCAAACTTTTTTGATAATTTCAAATGGCAGTAAAAGTGTAAGTTTATTCAGAAGCAACTTTAACATTGCAAAAAATGTCAATGTATGTGTCAAATGGTCTATGGAAATTAAAAATATATGATAAGTATCATTTTCTTAATCATTAATGAGGAGGGTGGTTTTTGTTTCATTTAATGACAGATCATATTTTCAGAGGAAGCAGGCATATAATACTTTAATGATTTTTTGGATATGGGTAGGATGGTATTTTTAGATCATATCTAGCATATAAGGATATGCTATCATATTCATATCAGTGAAAACTGCTACATTTCATATCAATGAAAACTGCTACAATAAACCTTTACTGTCATGCTCACTGTTGCTTTCTTATTAAACCCCTCTTCCATGTCAGGCGTTAACTTTTCCCTGTAAACTGTAGAAAGCAAAGGTGCTGAGACAGCCTGACCTCAGCTCGTTCTTGAAGACATGTTTTTGTTGCTCTTCAGAAAATGAGAAAGCTGGTTGTGTGGTGTAAATGACATTTGCCACCGTGACACTTCACACTGAGCGGCATGGATACTGGTTAAATGCAAAGCATTTGGTATTTAAGAGATTTTGGACGATAATTCTGAAATATGATTTCCTGGGGGTGTTTCCATTAACCTGATTCTTAGATTCTCTAATGTGTACATTTTCAGATATTTCAAAGGAGAAAAAAATTGCTTCGATTTTGCCCCCCTCTGCCCCCACTTTCTTTCCTCTGCTGAACCAATTGAAAACACATTAAATGGGTATTGATTGCTCAACCCTGTGGCTCTTAAATAGGTGCCACTCGGTCTCTTTTTGACATGCACGTGTCCTCAGTTTCCTGGTGTGTCCCATAAGATATTGCAAAATATCTAAGAATGAACTCTCTGACATCTGAAATTTGGGTTCAGCATGTCTTGCCTCACTTACTTTTTTCTATTTTGTTGTAAAACAGGGTGTTAGGAAATCAAGAAAAATGCATTTGGTAAGACAATAGTGTATTTCCATAAAGCTAAGTTTGCAATGATATTTTAATTGTGAATTGCTGTGAAAATGTTTGTATGTGCAAATTTCTGAATCTCATGAAAAAAACAAATAACGGGTATACTTTAAATGGTTCATATCAAAGCAATATTAGTTAAAGAGTTAGGCAGATAGCCTTCACAAAATAACCTAGCTGTGTAAAAGGCATTTTTTTAATTTGCAAAAAAAAAGAGACTAGCAACAATCAGTGAAGCTGAGGGGAACTTATACTTAGCCAATGTGAACAGCTAGTAAATGGTGAAAGCGTGCATGATTCCAGTTCAAACATTCAGCTTTGATATCTCACACTATTACTATTACATGACAGAGAAAACTGTTTAAGTATTTATTTGATTTAGGATTAAGGCATATCTTAGATGATTTATGTGCCTTGGATAACTTTTTCTTGGCATAGAACCATTCTAACGCATGTGAGTCTATATTTTTTCTTTTTCTTGAATGTTTCTTTAGTGAGACATTATTTCAAGTGTGAAATGATAGGCTACAGCAGCGGTTCTCAATGTGAATTAGAATAACCCATAGGGCTTGTGAACACACAGATTGCTGGCCGCTTCCCCCAGACTTGCTGATGCAGTCAGTTTTGGATGTGGCCCCAGAATCGCTTTTCTCATAATTTCCCAAGCAACCTTGATGCTGTGAGCTACAGGTGGGCTATGGCAGCAACCAGGGAGCTGCTGTGGTCAGGTGTCTCTCTGCTGATTCTCTAGTCCATTAAGTGAAACCATGTTAACTGGGGCATTCTTGAACTCTATGATGTTGAGTAACAATGAAGAACTTCTTTGTGGCTGAAGGAACCACCGATTGCCAGGTAAAATAACCCCATCTGCCGGTGTGCTTTAACAAGCTATGAAGAAATTACTAAGGAGGTAAGGGTGATGAAAATTGTCCTCTGATTCATGTCACATCATTAATAGGCCATATTACCATCTGGGATGTAACAAAGATGTCTAATTCAAAAGCTATCTGAGTTTTCTACCACTACTGTGTATTTATTCATCTACTAATAAGAATCATCAATAAGCATTTAAACCAAAATACATGGGCTTTGTTCAGGAAGGTGTTTAAATGGCCAGGAAAAGGAAGATCTGCTTGCTATAAAACTTCAGAACACATAGAGAGATTTGGGGAGATTTGGAAACTGCAGGAATTAACAAAAGAACGAGCTATCTACTAAATTGAAAATACTAGAAGAAATGGAAAGAGGAAAGTCTCCTTCTTAGAAAAATACAGTAGAGGAAACAGCAGACATGCCCATAACTGAGGCTTGGATATTCATTCTGCTGAGTCAAACAGAATGTAGAAGAGAGCTGTGGAGAAGTGAGGGACAGGTTTACCAGGAAAAGGTTAGGCTGTTCTTTCTGAAACTGCAGGCAAGAAATCAAAAGTTAGCCCACTAGAATACAAAGTTGGGAAATGAACTGAGAAGGCTATAGGATACGGAATCTGGAAGATCGATACACCATCCTAAATGCCAGATGCTGCATGGTTCTTGGGACTACAAGGAAAGGCTGAAAGATGAATGCCAAATCCTTATCCATTTCATCCTGAGATAGAGAACAAGGGTTGGCTAGAAATGTGATTTATCATAGGTTAATTGTTGGTAATGATATTACAGGACACTTAGCTATTTGGTTCTTTCAATGTTTCTCTAAATTATGAATCTTTCATTTAAAAATATAGTTTTTTGTAAGCGTGGTAGGCAAGATAATGTTCTACAAATATGGTTCATGCCCTAAAGCCTGGAACCTGTGAACATGTTACATTTAGTAGCAAAATGGATCTTACAGTTACAGCCTTTAGAATAGGGAAATTATTCTAGATTATCAAATGGGCCAATCTGATCATGTGCACCCTCAAAGTGGATCGCCTTCTCCAACTGAAAAGACAAAATGACAGCAGAAGTCAGAGGGATTGTAAGTTTGAGGATTCCAGTCATGTTCCTGGCTCTGATATGTGAGGGCAGAGATATGTGAGGGATAAATAGAGGCCTCAGGTTGCTGAGGGTGGCTGCCAGCTGCCAGCCAGTGAGAAAATGGGAACCTCAGTTCTACAACCACAAGAAATTGGACTCTGCCAACAATCTGGATGAGCTTGGAAATGGAAAATTCTTCCCCAAAAAGAAGATCCCTCGGAGAAAAGCCCAGTTGATCAACATTTTGACTTTGGCATTGTTAAATCAGAAGCAGAGAAATCAGCTAAGACAATGCATATCTATGACCTGCAGAAGTGTGAGATAATAAATTTGCATTGGTTTAATCTACAAACTTTGTGGTAATTCATTATGGCAGCAACAAAGAATCAATATGTGTTTGAGTGTTTGCACATGTAAGTTATCATGCAAGATCAAAATGATTTAAACTGATTTATAATATTGGAATAATTTGTCAATTTACTTGTAATTTTTTAGTTTTTGTAGCTTATTTTGTTTTTTAGTTCCCCTTATCTTAATAAAAGAAGAGAAACAGCATTTATTGAGCATTTAATAGATCCAGGCATGATTCTAAATGCTTAACATTTGTTGACTCTTAGTTCTCATTTAATAATTTAAAAAATTACTATTTTTCCATTTTACAGGAATCGAAGTATTGACAATATAAATAACTTATTCAAATTCACATAGAAATTAGAACCTGGCTCTTCTTGACTCCAAGCCTTAATTCATTCTACTACTACTTGATTTCAGAGAAGTGTTTGGAATATGAAATGATGTAGAAACCATTTTTATTTGTTTTCTTAACTTGCTATTTGTAACTAAAACTTCCAGAGAGATTAAAGACTTCGGTAGATTGGGAATAAGAACTAGATAGAGTAGAATTGCTTAGTATAATATAAGGCAGTTGTTATTGGAATCCCTTTGCCAATTCTGGAGGAAGGAAGGAACAGCAGTGAGGAGTAGCGTGAAGGATGGGGTATGTTGGAGGGGGCAGAGAAAAGACTGTGAGAGATTGAATGATGTATTTGACTTTAGACATGTTCTTAATCCATATTCTTGTGGGTGTGTCCCCATTATAAATAGGATCTCTTGAAGATATGACCCCATTATAAATAGGATCTCTTGAAGACATAACTGAATGAGGTTGGATTTTAATCCACATTACTGGAGGCTTTAAAAGGAGAAAATGGGAGTCACAGAAAGCCACAGGGAGGAGCCAGAAGTCAATGGAATCCAGAAGGAAAAGGAGGGAGCATTACATGTGACATAAGGCAGAGATACACAAAAGAACCTACAAAGATCACTAGCAGCCAGCACCAGAATGCTGCACACTTAGGGGAAAAGCATCAGTTTGCTGACGCTTTGATTTTAGACTTCCCCCAAAACCTTGAGCCAATAAGTTACCATCATTTAAGACAAATCACTGTGTGATATTTTTCACAACAGCCTGGCAAACTAAGACATTGATGAAACAAAGAAACTTGGGAACTGACTGGTATGGGTTAAGATGTGGCTTACTCCTGGTGCCTCAAAAATATTTGCAGACTGAGAATTTTAACATTTTCCCAATACTTTTTCAACCTCCCTATAAACCTTGGCTCCTCAGTAAAGTCTTCTCTACTTTAAGGTGTTTGGGAGAATGGTTTTTGCCTGTGTGAAAACCATTTAAGAGTTTGGATTTCACATTGGCACTTTCAAGGCCCACAGAAACAACTTTGCTGGAGAGAAAAAGAATCCAGAAAGCAGAAAACTGGAGAACCTGTTTCTAATAACCCACCCCAGCCAATACCCCCAACCCCAGGATTTTCCAGAAGATTTGGTGAGAACTAAGGATTTCAGCAACCATAGAAATAAGAACTTCAAGCCAGTTTTAGTGGCGGGGAGGCCCCAGTGGACATCTGGGTAATGCCAAAGATTTATTTTTCTTTGTTTATGGATTGCTAAATTTATTGACAAGGTAGCAAGATATCACCATTTATCGGGAGGAAGAAACTTATAGTGAGGTGAGAGGGTCTCAGAGAAAATAGAACCTGCGGAACCAGATTTGCAAACTCAAATTTATCAGTATATCATCTCAGAGGACAGAGAGTAATGGAGCACAGAAGAGAATTTTTGATGCCAAAGTAAAACAAAACAGGTATACATTGTTGTTGGTGGTGATGATGGGGGGGGTGGATAAATTGAATTACAAGGTTTGTCCAAGTAAGACTAAGGTATGGGAATTGGTCTCTAACTTCAGCTTGAGAAATACTGGGTATAGTTGGCAAAATGATGATAAATTCTAGAATTTATTTACTTGCTACAGTTCCATAGAAATTGCCTGTACAGAAAAAACAAAAAAGACTAGATTTGAGAAAAATAAGAGAAAACTTTTCACATTGCAGGTCTTCTGTTTCATAAATAAGAAATATTTGTGCATTTTATCATTTGTTAGGGTTCCTGGCATGTAAAAAATTCATGTCTTCAGGATTGGCATCTATAAACCTTCTATCTAACTAAAGGTCCTCTTTCTGATGACAAGATATTGAGTTTCTAAAAGGCCCTTAGATGGGGTCAGATGTCCACTTCTCCTCTAACACACAGCAAGTGTAACACGGGTAACACAGCTACAGTTACCAGAGTTTAACACTGTGGAAGTTTCTGAGATTTTCTGTAAAGCTCGGTGACTGTAACTATATGCTTTGAAAGTATCTATACTTTAGTACTGCTTCATGTTTACAATGTTTTTATTCCCCCATAATTTAGTTCTCAAGGATGATCTACATTAGATCATTTAGGCAGGGGCACATTTAATGAAAATATAGACTCTACTACACCACAGAGACTTTCAGTTAACAATTGAGTTTTCAAAATGCCAAGAGTTCAAATAAAAGGACCTCAAAACAAAGGAATTTATGTTTCTATTTAGACCAATTCAAAAGCGGTTTCCTGAAACCTAGATTCTTTGAGATTACTACATATTTACCAAGAAATCTTAGTTTGGAAAGAAAAATGGTCAATTGCATAGTCTTTATCATTTCAAACTGAACACACCCTCTTTACACTATTTTTCTAGTGTGCTTTTGTGTTTTTCTATCGCCTGCTGCCTTCCCTCTTTACTCTCCCCCTATTCCTCTCCCACTGGGTAGAACTCAACCTCAAGAAAAGTAAAATAAACATGCCTGAGATGCAATTCTCTCCACCAGACCAAAGCTTTAGAAATAGTATAATTTCCAATATTGGTATCTGTGCTTTAAAAAGTTTATATTAAACAAACAAAAAAGCAAATAAACTCGAATAGTTTGTTTTTTTTTTAACAGCAGGGTTTAGAGACATGTTCTGAAGTCAAATCAATAAGGACCAGAAAATTTTAATCAGATAGCAAAACTTGTCATTAGAAATTTTTAGTTGTCCTTCAAACACAATTTGAAAATCATATACAAAATTTAGTGATTCTGCTTTACCGAGGACTTTCCTATGTTACCATACCCCTGTTTAAATCAATGTTTGGTTAATACCACACTGCCCTGCTCCTAGTATACAAAGTGAGGGGAAGATGACTCAGACAAAAAGCAGCCTTAATCTAATAGAAAATGTAAGAGAGATACAAGAATAACTATAATACAATATAAAAAGCAATAGCTGCCCTGGGAGAGATATTGTTTTAAAAAACTGTTATGGCAGGTCTTAGGAGAGAGATTGCTCTTAGTTAGGGATCAGGGGAAATATTAGGAAGGGAGTAGCTCTCAAGTATTTGAACAGGTAAATGGAAAGGAAGAGTCTTTCATGAGAAGGATCCCTTTTTGTTTCTCCACTTTGCTTCAACTCACTCCTACACAAAATAAATTGTACAGCCAAAGAGCTGAGACATAATCTGGAAATAAAGGCAAATGATGCCATATTTTTCTTGCAGAGAGCAATGCATTAATATATGGGTATAATTTAGAGAACTTAGTTTTCTGGATCATTTCTTGTGGGGTATTCAAGGAAACATCATAGCATAGTCCACTGATCTTTTTAGAGCTACTGTGAGTTATTTGCAGGGACAGTGAAAAGTTTAGGTTGGGTTTACCATTTTCAATGTGCCCTTTGGGCTGTGCACAAAAATGTACACTTAGAATAGACAAACAAATGAATAAATACAAATAGTGAACAAATGACATGCATGTATCTGCATATGTGTATCTATATATACATATATATGTATATATATTTATTTGTGCATAAGTTTATGCATATATATACACACACAATAATACATAAAGTGCATGGATATGTATACATAAATGCAAAAAGTAAATATATATTTTGCATATATGTGCAATTAATACAAAACTTCAAGTAAACCATTGTGGTTATAACTACAAGATCTGGAGCCAGATAACTTGGATTTGATTCCTGGCTTCAGAGTGATGGCTTTGACTGCTTTCTTGGTATGTTATCTTTAGAGATCACTTACCCTTTCTGAGCCTTAATTTCCCAGCTGCCAAGAGAAGATGATAATGCTAACGATCACATAAAGTATTTGTGTTTCTGTGAGATAAAGCTGTAAAGCATTTTGCAGTGCGTGGTGCTTAATAAATGCTCAGAAATAGACCCTTCAGGATATTTGTTAACCTCAGTTATTGATTATATAATCATGTCTATCATACTCTAAGGGATTTGGCAAGCGAAGCGAATTGTTTGGAACACAAGGTCTCATTGTTTACGGAGGCTTGACGAAGAAACTCCCAGAAGCATGTCTTTCTAAAATAACCAAAGAAAGACAGTGTTGGAAATTACAAAGACAATGTCTTCTGCCAATGCCAGGAGAATGAGCCATATGTGTAGCTTCTGCATCAATGAACATGATATATTATGCAAGCAAATGTAGTCAACATCTTCAGTTTGGGACCTTTGCTAATGTACAAGTTTGAAAACCATGACAATATGCATAATTGAAATGTTGATTTTGAAGAGTAACATGAATTTCTTCTATTTACATGCAAGTTTCCTTGGGAACATGTGCAAATACTAGGAGAAAAAACAAAGTAGCATCGGGGGAGACTCACAGTTAAGATTTTTATCACCAGTTCAGTAAGAAAAGAACATTTTAAAAATGTTCCTTCGTGCTAATAACTAGTTTCAAAAACCACTAAAATGCTGGGTGTCATTAGAGATCCTAACAAATTTTACCAAACTTCCCTTTAATCTTACCTTGTCTTCTCTTGATGAAGCATCCATTCTAGCCCAGTAACTCCCCAAAGCATGCCTTGCACATTCACTTCCCCGAATAGTGAAGTCCTATTCCTATAATTTCTTCTCTTTTCTCCTCCCAGATCAAATTATTCACATCCTTCTCTCTCAATCCCCTTTCTCCTGCTTTGATGATTCCCTGGACACTCTAAGCCACAGTGATTGCCTCCTACCTCAAGACGCTCCCAGCACTTACTGATGGTAGCAATGATTTGCTGAGTTTTGTTAATATATTTTGGGTTTATGTCTCCTCTACTAGTCTCCAAAGGTCTGAGTTGGTGTGGGCTATACCTTCCCATGCCTCAATGCTTAAAAATAGAATAACACATTATTTATTTATATCAACATCTAAAGCATTATTGAATAATGCCATGATGCCAAATGGCATCATTCTATAAATGACAAAGTAAGAATATGTCTCTCATGTGTCCAATATAATAGATACTAAAGAAAAATTAAGGGTGCCATATTGTTGCCACAAATTATGGAGTTCTGCTCACTAAAAGTTTCTTTCTTTTATTATTTTCTTTATTCTTTCTTTTCGTCCCTCCCTCCTACCCCCCTCTTTCCTTCCTTCCTGACTTCCTTCCTGTCTAATGGCCTGTCTTACTTAAGTCCATCCTTTCCTTTACTCATTTTGGCTCAATAGCAAGTTCTCTCTCCTTTTTAGGAATCAAATAAAAATAGTGCTGCTTCTAGAGTGTGGCATTTTAATCATTTTTTAATGGTGTCCAAATCAAAATGCGCTTAAGGGCTCTGAAGATTCTTTGTCAGTTTCCATTCTGAATGGAGCATGCATACCAGGACAGCAGTGGCAGAAGGAAACCATGCAACCAACTTCGTCTATAATGTGTGCATGTGCACTTTAATGAATAAATTAGTATGCCACATCAGTTCTGCTCCACTGTCATGCTAAAACTTGCATTTATATAACCTGTAATCATTTCCACTATGGGAACAAGGGGAAAATTGATTTTTAAAGTCGGCAACTACAAATATGGTTATGTAATTGCATAGCTGTGAGAATTTGCAAATACTTGTAGCCACATGCAAGAAACAAGTTACTATTAAATGCATATCAATAAAAATAATTACTTTGATGATGGCTGGTATGGTGTTATTAAAGAAGCAATAAAAGTAGGTACATGTATGCATTCACCAGTCTACAAACTGCATCAGAAATAAAATGAATCAGAATAAAAAAAAGTTTGTGTAGAGTTGTTAGTTATTTCTGATTCAATTATATATTAAAGACTAAGCTTGATTTGAATTTCATATACAATTCTCACTAAACTAGATCCCAAAACATTTCAGTCTTTAAGCTGTCTGAACTCTTCACTTACATATCAAAAACCCATCAAGTTGTACTTCTAATGAGATATCTCACTCCTGTCAAATCAGGAACAAAGTTGGAAACTTGGGTTTCAGATACCAAGTTCAACCAAGTTTTGGTTTTAATTAAGAAAAATTTCAAACATATAAATAGGAAAGGAACAATACTATAAAGCCTTGCATAATATCACCCAACCTCATCTCATGACCAATCTTATCCATAGCCCATCTCCTTTTCCCCACTCTGAATTGTTTTGAAGTAAATATTAGGTATTATAGCAATATACTTTATTTATAAAATTGTATTTTAAACATGATTTCAGTATCATTATAACGACAGAAGATTCAAATAATATAATCAAATGTATCACTTCATATTTTTAACAGTTTATTCAAATTAGAATACAACTATTGCAATAGGTTGATAGATTTTAAGTCTCTTCTAATGTATAGATATCTTTCTCTGTATCTTCTCTCCCTTGTTCTTTTTCATTCCTACTTCCTTTTCTGTCTTTTTTCTTTTTTCCCGTACAATATATTTAATAAGCAATATCATATTTCCTGTAATCTCAATTCACTGATTGCCTATGAGTGGTATTGCTTAAAATATCCTTTCTTCCATATTTCTTACAATTGATAGTTGAATCTATAGGTTTGATCAGTTTCAGATTCAATATTTTTTCTCCTGCAAATCTTACTTATATACGTGTATTTTACTTTGTGGATCAGCAACGGATAGGCAATCAAGGGCTTCCTTTCCTTCACTTCCCAATTCATTGCCCAGGCCTCTGTCATTTGAGTATGTGCTACTTAAGATTAGCACATACTCAAATTGTGTATATATTTGATCTGAGCCTTGAAGCCTCATGGTAGAGACTGTGGCAAAAAGCCTGTGGAATGAACAAGGAACATGGCAGACTCAGGGAATGGTAAAGAGTGGCAGCTAGAAATTTAGCTCTGTTATTCAGGTGTGAGTTAAAAAACTGAGACATCTATATAAAGACAGTAACTACACTAACAGGCATGAAAAAGATCGTTTGAGGGGAAATCACATACTGGGAAAGACAAGGAACGTTGGAAAAAGTCTGAATAGGAACCTTAATTTAAGGGTCTAGAAGAGGAAGATGAGCCTAGAGAAAAGGTAAGAAAGAGGCTGAAAATTAGAGAAAATAATAAAAGGGTTAGAGGAAAAATGGGACCATAGATTATCACTGAATGCAAAAGAGAAAACATACAAAATCAGAGGATGATGCAGCAGTGGCATGACTTTATAAAGATGCAAGCGTAAAGTGAAAATGAAAGAAATTGGTATTTGTTGTGAATCTACAAGTTTTATTTAAATCTCACAACAACCAAATGAGGTAAGCATTATGATCTCTATTTGTAAAGGAGAAAACAAAGTTAAGCAATCAGCAAACGTGGTAGAACCAATGTGCTACATGCTACTCTGCATCTGGACAACCTTTTTCATCCCATTGAAAACAGGCAAGGCCACATGATTTGCTTTGGGTAATGAAATGTGAGTGAAAGAAAAAATATGTCATTTTTGGTTTGAGACATTAGAAGCCAATACATACGCTTTATACACTCTTCTCCTGATTAAGCAAATCAAAAATCCTTGTTCTGAGGTGGGTCAGTCATAAACTGGGTCTCTGAGAGACTGTGATAAACAGAACTCACACTGCCTAGCTGCATTCTACTTTATAGAAGGGAGAAGTCAACTCTTGTTTTCTTAAACTACTCGAATTTAAGAGTTGCTTTTTAGTAGAGCAATATCTATCTTATATTGAGCAATATAACAGATGACAAAGCTACCTGATGCCAAAGCCTGCATGCTTCTCAGGGTGCTATGCGCCCTCTCATGGTCCTTGAAAAAATTCATGCCAGGTGTGGTGGTTTGAAGCTGTATGTATCCCAGAAAAACGTTCTTAACTCAAATCTATTCCTGTGAATATGAGGCCAATGTAAGTAGGGTCTTTTGATGAGGTTAGCTCAGTTGAGGTGTGACCCACCTCATTCAGGATGGGACTTAATCCTATTACTGGAGTCCTTTATAAATGGAATGAATACAGAAACAGAGAGAGAGAAAAAAGCATGGACTCAAAAAACTGAAAGCAGTGAAGCCTGGAAGAGAAGGGGAAGACAAGCAGAAGACACCATGTGCCTTGTGATGTGGCAGAGGAGCCAAGGGTTGCTGGCAGCCAGTCTTTGGAAAGAAAGCATTGCTTTCATGATGTCTTGAATTTGACATTCTCACAGCCTCAAATTGTAAGCTAATAAATTCTCATTGTTTAAAGGCACCCCGCTTCATGGTATGTGCTATAAGTAGTCTAGGAAACCAAAACACCAGGAGTTTCAGTGGATTGAGATCAAGACAGAACTGTGATTGCCATAGGAAGAGTGAAAAGAAAAAGAAAACAAGAGGGAAGTGATAGAAGACACTTCTTTTAACACTTTTTGTGGGGAAGGAGGAAAAAGGTGTCAACTTGAGGGGAGAATAGGGTTAGGAGATGGTTTTGATTGTGATATTCATGGAGAGAAGAAAGAGCAGGGTTTGGAGAGGGGTGGTGTCTCCTCTTCCCACACACATGCACCTGCGCATCTCTGCATGTGCCCATGACATGCATCCATCATCCTGATTGTGAGTCTGTGATCTATCTATCATCTACCCATCCACTCGGCCATCTGTGTACGTCTTTATGTTGATGATAGAGATAGAATTTCTATTCTATTCTCTTTTTTTTTTTTTTTTGGCATGGTCAGGCTCTGGGAATTGAACCCGGGTTGCTGGCACGGGAGGCAACAACTCTGCCACTGAGACACGGTTGACACCCTATTCTATTTTAAATCCTCTTTCATGAAAATACGATGTTCCAAAAATTCAAAGGCTCCACACATGTCAACTGGAGCACAAAGTAAATAGATCTTACTCAGGAAATAATGGGAACATATATACATCATATTGACTTTTCTTCTGGAAGAATTGTATCATTCAATAATGCACATTTCAAAGTCACCAAGTCAAGCAGTTTTGTTCAGTATGTCATTGCCGATTGAAACCATCACATCACACATTCCTCTCTAAATCTTCAAATTTCTACCATGTACACATCTTAGAACTTTAACAATGGTCAAAAAACATTACCTATAACCTTATAAAGAGCACTGTGTTTATCTTGGATGAAAATGATAGAATTGGCTTATGTGATTTGCTCAGGATAAACTGACTTTATTTTTGGCTTGCTTATGTTTAAGATCTACAATAAATGAGAGATATTTTAGTTGTTCTAAAACTGGCTTCAGTATTATAAATAAATTTGACCTAAATATTTCTTGGATCAGAATTTCCTCAATGGTGTTTATAAATAAAATTGTAAAACACTCAATTTTATTTCAAAAAGCGGATGCCTCAAAATCTAGTTTATGTTCTGTTTCTCAGCCTTCTTGAGGTATAATGATATTTAATCTGGGGATCTGATAGATGGCTTATTTACAGAAAATTTTGAGTAAAAGTAGAAATAAGGATAAATGAAAAGTATGTACCCTAGTTTTAGTCCTTCGATCTTTTTTTAACATTCTACTGCATCTCTAATAAGAAGTAAGAAAATAATTTTATATTTTGAATACCATCCATAACATCATATTTGCAATGTTTTTCTTTTCATTGATAAACAAGAACTTCATGGTACTATTTAAAAGTATCTTTATTAAACAATTGGCCAAACTTAATATACTTAAAACTTTGTGAGGTGGGTCCCTTCAGATTTTCAAAATAATTGTGACATATGGAGGTTGTAGTAGATTGGATTGTGTACCCCAGAAAAAACACGCCATTTCATTTTAAAGGATCTTAACAGAAAAGTGAAAGTGGGGTGAGAAGTAAGCATCTGTCACTAGGGCAAAAATCTCTATCTTGACTTGCCTGAGTGTCTGATCTTAGGGCTGTGTGATTTTTGACACTGAGCCAAAGAGAAGGTACTTTTCATCATTCAGGCCAATGTCTGATTTTTTTCTTTTGTTTTTTTCTCTTCAAAGTTTTTCCTCAGGGAAATATAAACTAGTAACATGTTCACTTCAAACCACGTCATCAATATTATATACGGATGGAATGGTATTCTGGCAAAAGTGATCGACCACGTATAAAAAGGCACAGAAAAATCCTCACTGCAAAACTACATCCTTCCAAGCCAAGAATACTTTGTCAGGTGTTAAGAGAAATGTGGACTGGCCATGTCCAGCTTTTCTCTTGCCAATTAACCTTCATCGTTCTTCAGAGTTCAGTCTTGAACTCTCTTGGCTCTAAACTTTTCCTCTGACATCGGTACAAAGTACAGTTTAATATCACAAGTAGACATCTTCCAGTTCAATCTCCTCTGCTCACTTTAGATTTTAGACCAGGGGAAATGTGGCAAATAGGTAAGAAGCAGTAAAAAACAGCAAGTACAGGGGTTTCAGAGTTATTGTCTTTTGTTGTTTAGGTGGTACTTATCTACGCTTGCAACTCAGCAGCCCCAAGCCCTGGTCAGGCTGTTGTAGAAAGGTTGATCTACTCCAGCTGAGGCATTTTAATTCACAAAGAGGATTAAGTCTTCTCACAGTCTCATCAGTGAACTTCCGAGTCAGCAAACTGACTTTAAATCCGAGCATAACTACATCATCTTCTTTCTCATAGTCTACAAGTATTTACTGAGTGACTACTAGTCAAAAGAACTTATACTTAGCTTGAAACTAATTTCTGCCCTCTTGGAATTTGAAATTTAGCAGAGAAGAAATATTTAATAGAATTACAATGATAAAATAACTATATGATAAATTTCATAAGAGAGTCATAGGAAGAAATACGAATTCAGAGAAAAAGCTTTAACCGATGGAATAAAAAACTAGAAGATCTTCTGCAAGAGCTTCAATTACACAAGTTGTTGGAAAGTAATCTATGGCTACAGACCAGTGCTTTCAAAATGTTCTCACTGGCTGGAGGCTTGTTGAAAGAAGGCAGGGCAGGGAACTGCAGGAATCAGTCCCTTTGCCAGAACAATTATTAAACAGGCAGGAAATGTTGGAACCAACTATTTCAAAATTCCGGAGCCCAGGAGAACACTGTACAGCATCCAGGGAAGAGTGAGAGGGACAGGCTGGAAAATCATGGCAAATACCAGCAAATTGCTTTCACTACATGGCAGTTATTGTTGCCCAGTTCCCACCCTTGAGGCAGGCACAGGTAGGGCCTGGCTCCTGTGGTCGCTTGCTCATGCCAGAAAGGAAAAAAAAAATCCACTTCTCCAAAATCCCCACCTCACCCTCGCTGGCCCCTCCCTCATTCATCCCTCCACGCCCAGGCAGGTGTGGCAGGAGCCTGTTTCTTTGTCTATAAAGTGTAATAACAGGGTGGGCCACGGTGGCTCAGTGGCAGAGTTCTCGCTTGCCATGCCGGAGACCCGGGTTCCATTCCCAGTGCCTGCCAAAGCAAAAAAAAGAAAAGAAAAACTGTGGAATAACACGTCCTCTGTTTGATTCCTTTGGAATAAGTCCATATATTCATCAGGTGAATAATACTATGTTCATATAATGTCTACTGAGTGTATAGCAGAAGATAAGGTGCTTACTAAAATCTCAGTAAATATTGGGCTCTCCTGCTATCTTTCTTTTGTTCTTTCCTAAAGCAGAACAAGTCCTAACACTAAAGCGAGATTTCCAGATTGCAGAGTGAACAGCAGAGCTACATTTGTTCTCTTCCCTTCCAGGGTAGGGTCCTTGGGAAACAGGACAAAGGCAACTTCACATTGAATAAGAGATGGTAGGAGCCTTGAGCACAGAAGTAGGCCTTAAAAGACATTGAGAATCCAAAGTGGAATGGATCAGAGTAAATGAATTGAAACTACAATTTTTACGAGTCTCAACTGATGGGACCTTTAGTGATTTTAGTACAGTTAAAGTTAGTGGTTGGGGAAAGCTGGAATGCTAATCCCCAACCAGGACTCACTTTGTCTCGTTCTGCGGTTTCCACAGCTGTTGACAGATGGAATTTTGGTTGGGTCATAACTAGTCTAGCGGCACTCCTAAACAAGACCCGATTTCCAGGGCTAAACTGTCGGATTGCAGGATACTTCTCACATCCAGGCTTTCGAAAGCACTTAGATCATCTTTGTAATAGCCACAAGAGAGCACAGTATTTTTATTATTTTTTTTAAGCATGAGGTTTAGTCTGACTAAACACACAGAAAAGCATATGGTTCAAATTGGTGAAAGTCAAGGAAATCTTGCTGAGCATGGCAGAAGATTATTATTTTCAGTGAAAACAATTTAACTTATTTGTAGCAATTTCCATTCATGCAAAGCATATTATTTATAAAATACCTTTCCCATAATAGTTTTAACATTATATCTAATATTCCTCAAAATGAAACTTTGGTTTTGCTCTGATCCCTTGAAAAATACATTTGGGATGTTTTCTTCTTAATAGAAAAATATTAAGGTATATTAGAATATTAACTTCTCTGACCTTTCCAATTTGTCTTTAATTAGCATGTTTGGCACATGCTGTTTTATAATTATAAAGAAACTATTTTTAAAAATCCTTCCTTGTCTCCCTGTTTCCTCCTCCTTCCCCACTTGAAGCAATGTGGAGCAGTCTGTGTCCTGCAAACATGCCTTGTACTTTCCACTGCACACGCACACACTCACACACATACACAAACACACACACACACACACACACACACACACACACAAACCTTTGCTTAGACTGTTCCTCTCCAGCTCCTTTACATCCTGTGTGGGACAAATCACTATCAAGGAATATGTATTATTTTTAGAGAATAATTTATCCACTCTGATTCAGCATGTGATCACATCAGATCATTTTTTTTATTAGATTAGCTTTCAATCTAATAAGAGGTCAATAAGTAAATTGCCTAAGAAATTCTGAAATATAATTTATTTCCTAATGTTTCAGATTTTATATGGCTGGCTAAGCTGTATGATATAACTGACAACTTAAATATCATCAATCCGCTTTCATTGAAATGATTTGAAACCATAATACTGCTCATGGAAATACTGAGTGAGAAGCTACGACTTACCCCCATTTTATGGACTCAGAAGCTAAAGCTCTGCCTTGGTTTTAGCAGGACAGTGGCAAACACAGAAAAATAATTTGGTGTCTACATTGTCTGCTCATTATTCTATGAGATAATTTGACTTATTTTGTCAATTAATTTTTATGAGATGAGAAACGTTGGATTATTTTTTTCGTAGACTTGAGAAAGAAGTAACTTTTAGTAACTTAGCCATCTCTAATTTTCAAAAATTTGCCTTAATGTAGCCTCTAACAATATACATGGCTCAATTATATTTTTCCTAGTTTTACAGGAAAAAAAGTGTGTACATGAATCCAATCATATTAATTTTGATAGGATAAATGTGGCACATTTAGAATTTTCATAATTATAAGTCAAGGAATAAAAATAAATAAAATGCATATAAATGATATGCTATGGGCTGTGGTATCTTGTGTGCTTGTGTTTAGCTTTTAAGTCTGCAGCTCCAAAAAAGCACATCCTTTCGTATCCAATCATATTCATTAGACATATGAAAGCTGCATTTGACATTTTCTACTCGGGGAAGCCAATGAAGACAAATTGGAAATTCTTTTTATATTTCTCATACTCTGAAATAATAACTCTGGGAAACACTTGATCACATTCCACAAAATGTCATTGTTTATGAAAAATGTCATTGTTTAAATTAAAGATGAACAACATTCTAGAAAATATCTATCATATAGATAATTTGGAAATGTCTCATTTTTGTTCTTAGTTTGATTTCAGCATCTACTTACTAACTGCACCAAGTATAATATAATGTACATTTCCCATTATCAACTGAGAAAAAAACAATAGAATAATAGAAATATATGGAACTTGGTTTAAACCATGAGAACTCCAGAAAGAATGGAATGAAAAAGTATCTTCAAGTTTGAGGGAAGGATCAATTCAGAACATTACCCTGTCATCCTGATAAACCTTCAAAGAAAAAAGAAAAACAAACAAACAATAAACCGAACAAAGAAAATCTCAGAGCAGGTTCAGAAAGAATGTGCCACACTGTTAATAGGGGGTCAGGGAGTAGAATAGGGAAAGTGAGAAATGGGTGGGTAGCACCTGCAGGGCGATCCCCCAGTGATCCCTGTCTCCTCATATCCACACCCTCATGAAGTCTCCCCCCCACACACACACACACCTGATTAGAGCTGCTTGTGTAACCAACAGAACGTTTCAGAAAGGCTGGTGTGGGAGTTCAAGGCTTCAGCCTCGCTCTCTCTGAATTGCTTGCTCTAAGGGAGGCCAGATCCCATATTATAAGCACATTCAAGCAGCACTTGGAGAGGCCCAGGAGGCCCATGTGGGAAGGAAATGAGGCCCCCTGACAATCTCAGAACCCTCCGAGTGAACCAACTCGCAATCTAACCCACAGCCCCGATCATCGCTCAGATAACTGTCCCTGCCTCTTGACGGTGATTTCATGAGAGGAACATGGCCAGAGCCATCAAGTTGAGCTCTTTACAAATTCCTGACCTACAAATCCTTTTGAGCTGATAAATGTTGATTGTTGTTGTAAGCTGCTAAGTTTTGGGACAATTCGTTATGCAACAACAGACTGTGTGTTCACTTGTTCAGTTGGGTGAAGGGGACTTTCACCCTCTCAATAGTCTTCTATTTTGTTATAACATTTGTCATTTATTATTGTAAGCACCATAAGAACAGCAACTTTGCCTATCTATCTCTTTTACCTCTCTAATCCAACACCTGAGGAACAGTGCCTGGCACATAAGCAGCTCTCAATACATGTTTTATGAAAGAACGGAGTGAATAATTGTTTTCAATTAAGAGCATGCTGCAGGTCACATATGAAAATGACCAGGAGATTCTGCAGATGACATCTGCCACCTTCTCTCCAGGGAGTTGCTGAAGATTGTAACCCTAACAGAGCTCACCAATTACTTTAAAATTTTTGAAAATACCTTAGCTGCAACATGGTGGGCTATAAATATATCTACTGTTTCAGAAACCAATGAAAGGAAGTCCGTTTACCAATGATTAGGCTAGAATCAACACCTGCCATAGTGGAAAGCAGGATGAAACTTTGCCTACTTTATCACATATGGTCCAGGTAAAAGTGGTTCTCAGTCCTGACTGTACATAGAATCATCGGGAAAGTTTTTAAAATTATAGATTCTCCCAGCCTCATCCTAGAAACTGTGATATAATAGTTTGGGACAAAGCCTCAGAAACTGCTATTTTAAAAAAGCCTGTCATTCAAACAAATAAAATATATAAAACTGCTCTACCTCAGGGCTTGGGTAGATTCTTTAATTGTCCACCCTCTATATGTTTTTTTAAATGTTTGCTTTTTACTTGACTGAGCTTATTGGGTTCTGCAAACAAAACCTCGTGTCTTCCTTAATTTAAAAAATAGCACTTCCATATACTAAGGGATTATTGGGGAACCTATTCAACTTCCTAGCTGCATTAGCATGTTTGTGCATTAGCAAGTTATTTAACAACATGGTTTTCAGTTTTTTCCACCTGTTTAAAAAATTCCCATCGATATCTCAAATTTGACAAAATTACTTCACCATCCCTCCCCTGAATCTGCCAATCATAGTAAATGGCATTGCTGAAGCCAAATACTGAGGCCAAAAACCTAGAATTTATCTTAGATTCTTTCTTTCCCTTTATACTTCACATCAATCCAATACCAAGTCCTGTTGATTGTACCTTCTGCATAGATTCTAACATTTAACCTACCTTGCCCTTTTCATTTATACCTAGACTGTGTAACAACCTCCCAATGGGTTTATATGTTTTCCTTCTTTTCTCCTATGAGCAATAATTCATGCAGTAGTGAGTGATCTTTTTTAATGAGTTTGATCATGTGATTTCACCGCTCATAACCCTCCACTGGCTTACCATCGTGCTCAGCATGAAATTCAAATCCTTACCATGAATCTGCTCCTGCCACTCTTTTTTCCTGCTCTCCTGATGTAGTTTCACTAGCTTTTGGAATATAATGAGCTTTCTGTTGTGTGTGGGACTTTGTGCAGTTTACTCCCCTGTTTTGTTCAAGTTTCAGCTCCAATGTTGCCTCTGCAGAGAGTCTTTCCCTGATTATGCCCGATTATCTCATTACTCTCTAAACCCACATTGTCAAGTTCTGTCCACACAAGGCTGAGGGACAAACCATCCTAAAACTCAGGGACATACAACAATGGGCATTTCTCCCTCACACATGCAACTTTGAGCCATCAGCTGATGGGCTGCCTTAATATCAGGCCTTTGACTGAGGCTGAGCCAGATTGGGCTGCACCTCAAAATAAAGGTCGGGATGGGTAGACCTGGTCCACATGGCTCTCATCATTCTTGGATCAGCAGCTAGAATGCTTTCATTTAATGGCAAAGGCAAAAGTGCGAAGACATTGAACCCATTGCAAAAGCATACATTAAAGCCTCTGTTTGCATCATGTCTGCTAACAGCTCATTGGCCAAAGTATGTTCAAGTCCAATATGAGGTGGGGAAGTATATTCCTCCCATAGAGATTAGGGCAATATTTAACAATAGCATCTATAACAATTCCTTTAATGTGATTTATGTCATCCATTTCTTTCTGTTATATTCGTTAGTATTTGACATTTAATCACATATTTCTATATTTGCTTGTCTCCACAACTGAATTGATCTACACAAGCCCAGAGCCATTGCTAGCTCATATGGTACCTGTGTGAATTAGGTAAAGGCTCTTCTCCCTCTAGACCTGCTGAGCACTGGCTGAGTTTGCACGCCCGCTGATCCCTGGCCTGAATGCCTTTCTGCCGTGCCCAGCCTGCAAACTGGACATAGCAACCTGTTTATTTCCAGTGTCTGGCAACCAGTGAATGCTCAAATATACTTGTTGAATAAATAAATAATAATGCGATCTAACAGGGAGATTGTGAGGGTTATTTGATTAAAATATATAAGCATAGGCGTTCAGAAATGGCAGCTATTATTCAATGATCAGAATATCAAATTTTCTGAAAACACAACAAAATAAAGGTATCAACAGAGATATTAGGCATAGGATGCAAGTAGGACAGCCTAGGCTAATGAATGAGGAAAGTTCCATTAAGAAGCTACCAAGTTAAATAGATGCAAAGTAAATAAATGAAATTCTTTGCTCAAAGAAAATATAAGGATCCCTGGTACTTTGCTCAAAGAAAATAATAAGGATCCCTGGTATACACAAGTCTAACATGGTAGAGTATTGAGTTAATTATCTGCAGAACTGAAACAAAAAATCTGCTAAAGAATAAGAAATTTTTTTTTTTTTTTCTTACTGGCATGCCATTCCATGGCTGGCAGCTGGCTTTAGTTACATTGTCTGGGAGGTTCTTGCTCAAATTTTGACTTCAGTTAGGAAGAGAGACGTCTCGCACGAGAATTAAAATCCAATATGGTTCCTCCTTGCAGACCATTAATTGTTCACAAAATAAAAGCAATGAATGGAATATTGTATCAAACATATATAGGACCTATTTATGAATCACAGGAGTTTCTAAAAGTCAGGATAAATTGCCAAAAACGAACTTTATCTTTTTAAAAATGGTAAGGTTATACTTCATTTTTACAAATAATGGGGAAGGTGGGCAAATATTGGGTTGGGGGATGTATAACCCAAAATTTCATGGGCTAGGAAGGTTAAATGAAATCTATTTGAACATGTATAAAACACATTTAGGGCTATAAATGGTCTCTCAGGCACTGATCTTTCTGTACCTTATTATTTCCATACTTTTTGCCTGCCTAGCAAAACAATCACCCTGGATGACTACAACTTCCCCTTTGGCTGTGCCCATAGTTGGTCATCTGAAAACTGATGGAGAAAATTGCAAAGCCAAGAAGACTGATTACACTCTAACTTTGTGGTAACTGACCTCCACCAGGCCTTCCAATCCATCCAGCAATTGTTCCGTATTTCTCTTGTCAACTCCTCCCTGTTCACCACAATGACTGTCTTTTTTTTTGCTCATGGGCAGGCACTGGGGAAACGAATCTGGGTCACTGGCGTGGCAGGTGAGAATTCTGCCTGCTGAGCCACCGTCACAGTGCTCCACAATGACTTTTAAGACCTTCTTTCTTCTCCCCAGGTGGTTTTAATATCAGCCAATCTTTCTTCCTGCTCCTACCAGCAGATTAGTTTCCCTTGAATCTTATTTAGCAGTGAAAACAGAAGTCATCCAAAGATAACTCATAACTTCCTGCAGTTAAACCCACACGTCCATCCTTCTCTCCGCTGACCTGGGAAGCCAGCCAGCCCTTTCTTTGTACTCTGCATCCACACTGCCTCCTCCATCTACTTAGAAGCTTGGGCTTAGTAGAATTAAGAGTTGGTACTAGTCATCGGTCCTAAGGTGTGTTAGGGAAGTCATAGAACAAGGGAGGGATTGGGAAGTCACAGATTTGAGAAAAGAAGGGAAAGTGACTGGCATATGGTGGAGGCTCAATAAATGAGTCATTTCCTCTTTTACATTAGTTGCTACAACCACATACCTGCTTCAAAAAGGAGGGCAGTGGGGAATCTGAGGGAATGCACTTCCCTTCTTCACGGAAATAGCATGAATCGCTGAGGTCCACAAAGATAAGAAAGGAGTAGACAGAAAGAGACTGGGAAGAATGCCAAGGTCCTTTCCTTAATTTAAGACCCAGCATCTGCCCTTACTCAATTGTTTCTCAAATTTACACGGCAAAGCATAAAATGACCAGAGCTGGGCATCTATTTATTTTCAGAATAACCTAGCAGTATGAGCTGAATCTTTCAGTAATAAGGGTTTGAAAGAATTCTAAATCACTTCTAACTCCAAATCTCAAGTGAGAAATTTCAGCAAATGTACGTAATTTATGTACTTAACCTACCTTTCCCTAAACATCATTTTTCGCTTTCTCTTTGCTCTCTTCCCTGTTACAGCTTTCACTGGATTTAGTCTCTGATTAAATTCCATCTCCCTGTGTTTTTTTCTATAGCCACCTCAGAGTTTAAATACAGTTGGAGCTTAAAATATAACATGATAAGTTCTGGATTGCCATGGACAAGATTTGCCTGCAATTTCAAACCTATCACACTTTTTGTTTTACATTTTCTACAGTGCTACAGAGAACAATAAAAACAATTTCTTATAAGAATAAAACAAGAGGTTCTTACTACTTTGAATGCTACAATTCTCTAAAGTTTAGACTTTCAAGAACATCTCACTGCCAAGAATTGGCTTTTCATGCCTGTTAGTTTGGGTTAATGATTTGGGGACATCATACACACACACACACAAACTCACACAAGCATTTTGTCTTATACACATAAATATATATCATACATTTTATAATATGGCTAATTTTGCGGACACATTCAGTTTAAATACAAATGGACATACCTCACCAAACTCTTTTAAGTATTCAAAAATAAAAATCAGTTTTTAGTCTTACCCTGAGAATAAACTTTCTCTGAGGATTGCTTTTCACTTTTAATAGCCACAAACACTATGCCTTATGAGAATTCTGGGTTCAAATGAAAAACATTTAGCTGAGTACTTAAAAATCTAAAAATTCATTTGTATTATTGTCACTGCTTATGTTCACAAATATGTAAAAGGGTAGAGAATATATAATATAATAAATAATATATAATTAAGCCTGCAAGAAAACTTAGTTATTGCAAAACAAGAGCTTTTCCAAATTTTTAAGTATTGTTATTGAAAAAAATAAAGCATAGAGGCATTTACTGTCTTATTTTGATGACTGTTCCTTGACAGAGTCTACTGATTTTCCTAAAACATAGGAAAATCAGAGCTTGATATGTTAAAGGACACATAAAATTAAGGTCATATTAATTTAGGATATTTTTATTCTTAGCAACACTTTGAACAAGGTAATGCCCACCATGTGGGTTGCTAGATCATTGCTAACCATCCCTGAGTCTGCCTCGAATGAATAACTGCTCTGCTAGGTAACTTACAGGACCATTTTCAAAAGAAATTACTTTATCTATATAGGCCACCTTGCTTATTATAAATGATTTTAAATAGAGTTGGAAGGTTCTATTTCTTATGAAGCTCAAAAAATCATGTTATGTTCAATTGAGTGATAACCCAAAAATAACCATAGTAGTAGGTTGTTAATTAATTATAGCTTCTCTTATTACCAAGGAAACAGTAAAAAACAAATAATACTGATTTTAAATGTCCTAGACCTATACCGATTTTTGGTATTGCTATTGTAACTCTCCATTAGTTAACCCAAATCATCTTTAATTTCTAGGTTTCCACAGAGCCTAAATTATAATCTATTTATGGGATGTTTCCCAATCCTTCAATGCTGCTCAGAGCTTATAGCAAGGTCTAAGAATTTTCAACTGCAGAATCAAATTGGGGAAAAGCAAAGGGAAAGTAAAGCAGAGAGGAAGTTCAGCTTTGTACCCAAACCAAGTTCATGAGCAAACGCGTGCTCTTCTCAGGAACACTGTTAAGGCTAGAGCAGCTTCACCATCTGTTCTTTATTGTTACTCACGACTTGCTGAATCCTGCTTTAAAGCCATAACCAACCCAGTCAATTTCCTTCCTCCTCTTCAGCAGACCTCATCCAGGAAACCTTGTCTGATTAACTTCTTTATTCAACACCTGCTCAGAACTAATTAAGCCTCAAATAAATAACACCCCTTCAGAAGAACTATACTCTTCTGTTTAGAGAGAAATGCTATATTGAGTAGGTCACATGGAATTTATCCTAACGCTGAGACTTAAAACTCTCTCTTTTAAGTCAATAGGGCATGGCGATCCTTACAATTTTCAGGACAGAGGTAAAGAAATGTTCTATTCTAAAGACCTAGACTCACCTGTGAATTTTTATTAATTCCTTTAGTGTTTAAAGAACACAAAGTTACACATGCACATACCAGGCTTCTTTTGTTTCCTGGCAGGCATGGTCTTTTATTCCTCTTTCATACTAAGAAAGTAATAAATTCCTTTTTGGTTATAATAGTATTAATTTGTTGTCACTGTGGGTATTTCTGAGTCATTAACTGAATATACCTACTCAAGTAACAATGTTCTGCGTTATTTAAATCACCATAGTCTGAAAAAATTCCAGATTTCCTGGCCTTTACTAGATTTTTGTATACTCGGAATACTTGTTTCCTTGAGAGTTGTAATTTTTTTTTTTGAAAATTCTGGTTATTTTATGTGGCACTGATTACAAAAGCAAGATATGATGAAGCTAGGAAACCAAATTGTCTTAAAAAGAATCTTCCGTGAGGGTGGAATAAGGAGGAGTTTCAATTGAAGGCTTAAACCAAGAAACACAAAACTTGGGCGTCTATTTACGTGGCAGAGAGATATGCAAGCATTAATTTAAGGCAATTCTGACACATCAAATAGGATGTGCTGTCTCCTCCCCTGAAATTCACCCCCTACGCCCTGCAAGAGATATGGGGCTGTTATTTTCTTGGGGGAGTTTTTTTGAGAGACAAAGAAACCAGAAAATATTTATTTTCTGAGTTAAAGCGATATGGATTTTACTGAAAGATGAAGATTAAAAAGTGGATCTATTTTAGTATACTGGTTTTCTTTCTTTTCTATATAGTAATATATATATATTTTAAAACATTTGTTATGATGGAGAAGAGGACTTGGAAAAGAAACAGTTGAAGAAAGAAGACAGGAAATGTGTGCCTTCTCTGCCCCCACCTGCAAGGCCAAGTTCAGAGTGGAAAGTCTGGAATGATATCTATATATTATCTATATCTATATCTATATCTATATCTATATCTATATCTATATCTATATCTATATCTATATCTATATCTATATCTATATCTATATCTATATCTATATCTATATCTATATCTATATCTATATCTATATCTATATCTATATCTATATCTATATCTATATGGAGGGCCCTCTAAATAGTTTTGGACTAGGGGACTTCCAG
>PVIY010023655.1:0-39059 GCA_004026745.1 Myrmecophaga tridactyla | reverse complement strand
GCAGTGGCACTGATTATATTTGTGAAGTTCTGCAACAATGACCACTATCTATTTCCAAAATTTTTGATCACCCCAAACAGGAACTATGTATTCATTAAGCAATAACTTTCCTTTTCCCCATCCTTCTAGTCCTTGGTAACTTCTAATCCACTTTCCATCTCTATGGATTTGCCTATTGTTCTAGTTTGCTAGCTGCTGGAATACAACACACCAGAGACGGATTGGCTTTTAATAGAAGGGAATTAATTTTGTCAGTTCTTCAGAGGAAAGGCAGCTAACTTTCAACTGAGGTTCTTTCTTACAGGGGAAGGCACAGGATGGTCTCTGCTGGCCTTCTCTCCAGGCCTCTGGGTTCCAACAACTTTCCCCAGGGTGATTCCTTTCCGTATCTCCAAAGGCCTGGGCTGAGCTGTGAGTGCTGAGATGAGGTATGCCAAACTGCTTGGGCTGTGCTACAGTTGAGCTCTCTCATTTAAGCACCAGTCAATTAAGTCAAACGTCATTCATTGCATTAGGCATGACTCCTAGCCGACTGAAGATATAATTAGTAACAGATGAGGTTCACCTACCATTGGCTAATGTCGCAGCAACAGAACTAGATGCCTTCACCTGACCAAGTAGACAATGAAGCTAACTACCACACCTATCCTAGATATTTCATGCAAGTGGAATCATACAATATTTGTCCTTTTGTGTCTGGCTTAGTCACTTAGAATAATTTTCAAGGCTTACCCATGTTGTAGCATGGATCAGGACTTCATATCTTTATATAAGATTTTTAGAACCTTTAAATGCTACACATTCAGGTGGGGGCCAGTGAAGATTCAGCTCTCAAAAAGCCCCTAGTTTGGCACATCTGCCCTTTGTGAGGTAGTACAATAGCCCCAACCACGATTCCTTCTTAGTAGCCTTTCCATCTCTGTGGGAAGGGGGCCTTTCCCTGAAGAAAAGTGCATGCTGACCTCTTTACATGCAATTTCTCATTTAATCCTTCCAGCCTCCGTAGAGGTAGGGACTATCATTTTATATTTTTGTGAGTGAAGGAATAGATGGAGAAAACTGCCTGAGGGCTCTCAGCTAGTAAGTGGCAGAGGTGGGGATCAAACCCTTTGATTCCAAAGTTCCTGTTCTTAATCATAATAAAAACTCTTAAAAATTAGCTTTAGTTCTGCCTCCTTAGGGGCCAGGCAGTGTGATCCACTTGTAAGGGGTGCAGAGATGGGGAAAAAATGTGGTTCTGGGCTTCAAGTAACATAAAAAGTTACTGGAATAATTGTCAGAAGATCAGGTTTTACCACAACCATATCGGTGACCTTGGAATTATGACTTGGGCTTTGTGAGTCTCAGCTCTGGGGCCAGCAGAATTATTACCTTACAAGACGTGGGTATGCTGCCCAATGAGTACAATGACCAATCCTGCCACACCAGAGTTTCGAAGAGAGAAAAGGTTTTATTACAAAGTGCAATGTAAGGAGAACAGGAGGCCCGTGAGACTCAGATTTGTCTCTCTGCAGAGGTTCTGAAAGTTTTGTAGCAAATTTTGCAAATGTGGGTTTATGATAATGAGTGAAGTGGCTTCGGATGATGAAGTAAGAGGTAGTCTAACTGTTGAGCATGTGCAGATAGTTTACAAACTTGGTTATAGAATGCATGTTACATACTTGGTCTTAAATGTTAGTGGGTGTGATTTTTAGGATTATAATGAGGTAGGTTACGTTACAGTAAAATTCTATGCTACTGTGCATGTCAGGTGGGCTGATTCTAGCTGGAACTGGCTTTCTCTAGCATGATAAGGTCAGAATTGGTGTGGGTTGACTCATTTCTTTGTTAATAAGCATTAAGGGCTCTAAACAGGATGATAAGACTTCTAAGTTGCAAAACAAGATAAGGGATAAGTAAGTATAGGGTCATGAGATTATGATGGGGCTACAAAGCAAAGCATCATCACATCAAGGGATTCTCTTTGGTGTTGTTTTGTTTGCTTGGGTATCCCAAGAACCTAGAACAGAGCCTTGCAAACAGTAAGGTTCCAACAGCTAATTGTTGACTGATTGCCTGGGTTCTCATTCTTCGGGTTTTTATTTTCTTTTCTGGATATAAGGATTGGTACTGGGAGGGGATTGAACTGGATGATCTCTAAGTACTCCCCTGATTCTATAGTAGAGGCACTAAAAATAATAACACCCGATTGCAAGAACATAGTTTTGATGATGGTGGAAATAGTGTAATTAACACTTGAGTGCCTGGTAAGGACATCCTGGGATATAGTTGTGATTCACATTTGTGTCAGTTTGAAGCTATTTTGTACCCCAGAAAAGCCATGTATTAATCCTGATCCAATCTGGTGGGGGCAGCCATTTCTTTTAATCTTGATTCTATATTTTTAGGGCAGAAACTTTTGATTAGATTATTTCCATGGAGATATGGCATGCCCAATTGCGGGTGTGACTTTTGGTTAGATGGAGATATAACTCCACCCATTCAAGGTGGGTCTTGATTCATTTACTAGAGTCCTTTAAAAGGGGAAACATTTCAGAGAAACCTCTTATGCAAATGCTTGGAGAATAGTTGCTTCAGAGCTGACAGAGACACAGATGTTTGGAGATGTCTGGAGTGCTGACAGAGAGAGCAGATGCCCAGACAGAGGCAGAGCTCAGCTGGTGTCACCATGTGCCTTTTCAAGAGATGCTAAGCAAGCCAGGACCCAGAGTCATCTCCCAGAGGAACTAAGTGAAGGCTCTCAGATACTTAAAGAGGAAACCACTGGCATCACAAGCTTGAAGCAAGGACCAGCAGATGACAGCCATCTGCCTTCCCAGCTGATAGAGGTGTTCCAGATGGCATCAGCCTTTCTTGAATGAAGGTAACCTGTTATGGTGCCTTAATTTGGACATTTTCATGGCCTTAGAACTGTAAACTTGTAACTTATTAAAAATCCCCTTTTCAAAAACTGTTCCATTTCTGGTATATTGCATTCCAGCAGCTTTAACAAACTAAAACAACATTATTTTTAAAATCCTCAGTTTTTGGTTCTAGCTTTTCAATAGAGGATATCCCTTCCACAAATGTTTTTATTTTTCTCATTTGTTCTTTGTGGCATCTCGTGATGACTTTATCTGAATTTATGAGAACTCACTTTGGAATTATAACGGGAGACATGGGTAAATAATAAATTTATTGCTATAGTTGGTGTTGGGATGAACAACCCAGAAGGCATAAGATGACATTTAAAAATGCAGTTTTCAAGACTAGTAGAGACAAACATATTTGAATAGTATATATATATTTTTTTACAGTAGATGGTTGCAAACTTTGCACTAGTTTGGGTGTTGGCGGAGTAATTGTTCTGAACAAGCATGCACATTGTTCAAAATAACTTGATACAATTTAGAAAAAAACTGCTGAGAACTGTAGTATTGCAGCCTCTGAGCTATGTGCACTCCCACTAGTCATTATTATAGATGTGGCATTTGAGATTGCTTAAGTCTCAATTTGCCTCGGAGGGAGATAACGGAATGTAAGTTCATGGCACATAGACAGTATTCCATGACTGTTAACTATTATTGTTATTATTGTATTCAGTATAATCAATAAGGTCACACACATATGTATTTAATTTTCAGTTCAGTTTTTTGTTTCTTAAGTAGGTTAGTGTTTTAAAAAATGTTTTTCTCCTTCCCTGACCTCAATGACATAACTCAAAGAGATCTTTTCTAATTTCATGGACTTATGTCTTGTTGGAGACAAAAGTGCCTTTTTAAAACCTTTTTATGTGACATAAGAGGAAACTGAGGCCTGATGAGGCTGGATGACCTGCTCCGAGTCACTTGGTGAGTTACTGAGAGAGCTGAGGACGAAAGCCCAGGCTTGCATTATGTTCTAGAGCCCACGTGGACCATCTGCACTGGGAGAGGCCCGTGTCCTGCGAGCGGCCCTGTGGACTGCACTGCTCCCCTCCCGGGAGTGGGAAAGAGCTGCTGGAGCCGGCGTCGGGGTTTCTGGGCTTTGTACTGCTGAGTGCAGAAAACCAGAGTGAGGGATCAGAGGACACTGTCTGGAAATGGTCACAGGAGGCAAATGTTGTGCATTTTATGAATACAACCATTGTTTAGCCACAAAAATATTAATGTGATAGGCTTTTTCTCCTGGGAGCTCCATTTATCTGAACTAGAAGGCCCTGTAGTATAAAGCACTAGTTTTAGTTTAATATCCTCTATTTCCTCTGTCTGAAATACATCTTGCTCTCTCCCCATACGTTCTGTTAGGACATAACTTAGCACCAAGTGGAGGAAGGAGCCCTAGTTTAAATTCTGTCTGGGAAGAGAGAATGTTCTGGAAACAGCTACCTAGGATTGAGACCCATCTCAGCTACTGTGTCAACTTGAGTGAGTTATGTAAACTTTTTGAGCCTCCTCCATAAAATGGGATAATATGGAATTCATTGTGAGGATAAAATAAAATAATATGTGTGAAGCTCTTGGCAAAATGCTGAGTCATAATAAGCTCTTAATGAATATTAGTTACAGAGCAAAGTAAGTTCCACCTCAGTTAGAATGTTGCTGTGTAACTGGGGAAAGTTACTTTCTCTCTCTAGTGTTCACATTTTTCACAGGCAAACGAGAGGTTGAGCTAAATACTCTTCCTTTCAGTCTGTGATTCTACGCTTGTCCTTGTTCAGCTATGAGTTAGGTTTCCTCCTTCTTTCTTTTGTAAATGGAGATCTAGTTTTCCCAGAAACATGTTGGATTTTGAAGAGGATATCTTTCCAATTGAGTGCTCTTTACTCCTTGTCAAAAATCAGTTGGCCAAAAATGTGAGGGTTGATTTCTGAGCAATCAGTTTGGTTCCATTGGTCTATATGTCTGTCCATATGCTAGTATCATGCTGTTTTAATTACTGTGGCTTTATAATAATGTTTAATATTGGGAAGTATGAGTCTTCCTATTTTGTTGCTTTTCTTTTTCAAGTTGGCTTTGGCTGTTGAGGGCCCTTACCCTTTCATGTAAATTTGATGATTGGCTTTTCCAGTTCTGCAAAGAAGATTGTAGGAATTTTGATTGGGATTGCATTGAATCTGTAAATTTGGGTAGAATTGACATCTTAACAATATTTAATCTTCTAATTCATGAACATGGATTGTCCTTTTATTTATTTAGGTCTTCTTTGATTTATTTTAGCCATGTTTTATAGTTTTCTATGTACAAGTCTCTCACATCCTCAGTGAGATTTATTCCTAGATACCTGATTCTTTTAGTTTCCATTGTAAATAGGTTTTTCTTGTATGCTGTATGGTGGGGTCACATTTCATGTTTTTCCATGTGAGCCTTCCATTATTACAGCACCATTTGGTTTTGGGGAAGTGCATGGACTGAGAATCTAATCCAGGTCTCCCTTATGGCAGGCAAGAAGTCTTTCACTGAACTACCCTTGTACCCAATGTAAATGGGCTTTTTCTTCCAATTGTTTATTGCTTGTGTATAGAAACACTGCTGGACGGTATGACGGATAAGTGGCAGAATTCTTCCCTGCCATGCCAGAGACCTGGGTTTGATTTCTGGTGCTGTGCCCATGCAAAAAAGAAAAAAAAAAGAAGAAGAAACACTGCTAATTTCTGGGTGTTGATCTTATACCCCACCACGTTGTTGAACTTGTTTATTAGTTCTAGGAGCTTTGTTGTGGATTTTTTAGAGTTTCTGTATATAGGATCATGTTGTCTGCAAATAGGGAAAGTTTTACGTCTTCCCTTCCTTTTTTTTTTGGATGCCTTTTATTTATTTATTTTGCCCAATTGCTCTGGCAAGAATTTCTGTTACAATGTTGAATAACACTGGTGACAGTGGGCTTCTTTATCTTGTTCCTGATATTTGAGGGAAAGCTTTCAGTCTTTCAACATTAAGTAGAATATTAGCTATGGGCTTTTCATATATGCCCTTTGTCATGTTGAGAAGGTTTCCTTCTATCCCTATGTTCTAAATATTTTTATCAAAAAAGGGGTGCTGCATTTTGTCACGTACCTTTTCTGCATCAATTGAGATCCTCATGTGTTTTTTTTTTCTTCATTCTGTTAATGTTGTGAATTACATTAATTTATTTTCTTATGTTGAACCAATCTTGCATATCAGGGATAAATCCCACTTGATCATGGTATATAATTCTTTTAATGTGCTGTTGGATTCAATTTGCTAGTATTTTGTTGAGGATTTTTGCATCTATATTCATGAAAGAAATTGGTCTGTAATTTTTTTCCTGTGATATTTTTTATCCCCCCTTCAGGAACATGTTTATTGTGTTTGAGATGATATATCAGGTGCTTTCTGAGCTACAAAGGGTAAAAGGAAATTCTTTCATTAAAAACTAACCAAGGTAAAAGGTGAAATATTTTTTCACAGCTGGATGTACCACATACTAAAAAATAGTTCTGGGTTTAATACAAATGGCATAATTACTAGTCATCTATGGCTATTTCATAACTTCATACAGATATGAATTAAGCTAAAAGGCCCTATACTATTTGGTAGATTTCAGGGCCAGAATCCTTAGTACATCACAAAATACATTTTGATATCCCAAAGAAGTAAGATTTGCAAGTAGGCATTTTAAAAATAACTAATCTACAGCTACAAAGTTCTAATCTTGAGAGCCTTTACCTTTTTGGGGTTGTTTCCCAGTCTCCAAAGAATAAAAGTAGAAAGTAGAATCAGTATAACATACTGTATCAGTTAGGGAAACAGAACCAACAGGAGATAACTGTAAGTAGTATGAGATTTTATAAAAGTGTCTCATGTAACTGTGGGGATGCATGAGTCCAAATTCTGTAGGGCAGCCTACAAGCTGGCACTCTAATGAAGGTCTTCTATGAATTTCCCAGCAGAGGTTGGCTGGCTGAAGTAGAGACGAAAGTTCTCTCTTCTAACTGCTGAAGTCACCCTTTCCATAAAAGCCTTCAACTGATTAGATTAAATGTCTTGTTCTGGAAGACACTCCCCTTAGTTGATTGTAGCTGTAACCAGCCATAGATGCAATCAACTGACTGATGATTTAAGTCTATGAAATATCCTTGTGGTAACAGTTAGGTAAGTGTTTGCTTGACCAGACAACTGGGCACCAATACATATTTACAGAAGAATGTATTGTAAAGGCTATAAAAATTTATAGCAAGTGAAAAGATGCCTTCTGCTTCTTCATGCAGTGTAGAAATTATGTTGCATATATCCTGGTCCACTATCTGGCTACCTTGCCATCTTCTGCTCTGTTGGTCAAATACTGAGTGGCTTTTCTTCCAGTCAGAGGATCTGCAGTGCTGTAGTCTGTCAAAAGGGAACAAATATGCAGATAAACCTTTGAGATAAAGGTTCCAGTTCTTTAAGAATGTCCAGACAGATGACTCCCTGATGGTTGATGTTTTAGTGATAGATTCTGGTGTGAAAAGTAATGATTGGTGGCTTATGTGGATAATCTGATGAAAATGTGATATCTAAAAGAAACATATCAACTTCATATGCAGAACCTGGTGGACCAAGTATAGTTGACTTCCATCCATAAATGTTCTCTCCTTTAGTCCCAGCACTGCAGCGAGGAGGATGATCAAGGGTTATTTCAGCTAGCTCTTTCTGAATTCTTTTAGTACTAATGGATAACTTAGTGGGGAGATCTTGGTGTTTTTCTTCTGCTATGTAACAGAAGGTTTTCTTTCTTCTTGTTCTTCAGGCTCTGGTGTGGCTGGGTCTTGCTGGTCCGCATCTAAAGTACCACTGCTGGTTCTGGGATGCTTATCATCAGAACTTTCCCTATCACTAGACATCTTGGTGAAGTTATTTCTTGGAAAACTTGGCTGCCCACCTGGCCCACTCACACACCACTATGGTGACTTTATAATATCTTTATATGGCTTTGGTTATGAGGGCAATGTTGGCCTTGTAGAATGGATTAGGGAGTGTTCCCTCCTCTTCAGTTTTTTGGAAGAGTTTGAGCAGATTAGTTAAGTCTTCTTGGAATGTTTAGTAAAATTGCCTGGTGAAGCCATCTGGTCTTGGGCTTTTCCTTGTTGGGAGGTCCATTATAGATGATTCAATCTTTACTAGTAATTGGTCTGTTGAGATCTTCTATTTCTTCTTGATTCAGTGTAGGTAATTTGTATGTTTCTAAAAATTTGTGCATTTCATCTGTTATCTAATTTGTTGGCATACGGTTGTGCATATGATCCTCTTATAGTCCTTTTTATTTCACTGGGATTAGTAATAATGTTCTAATTAGTAATAACATTACTAATGTTATTAGTAATAATTAGTAATAATAATAATTATTAGTAATAATCATTTCTGATTTTAGTTAGTTGTGTCTTCTCTGTTGTTTTTCTTTGTCAGTTGGGCCAAAGGTTTGTCACTTATACTGATCTTTTCAGAGAACCAAATTTATTTTGTTTTATTGTTCTCTATTTTATTTACCTTTGCTCTAATCTTTCTTTCCTTCTTTCTGTTCACTTTGGGTTTAGTTTGCCGTTCTTTTTCTAGTTCTTATAGCTTTGAATTTAGGTTTCTGATTTGAAGTATTTTTTAATCTAAGAATTTAGAGCTCTAAGTTTCCCTTTTAGTCTGCCTTTGCTGTATCGCATAAGTTTTGGTATGTTGTATTTTAATTTTTATTTGCCTCAAGATACTGCCTAATTTCCTTTGTGGTTTCCTCTGTAACCCATTGGTTATTTAAGAGTATGTTGTTCAATTTCCACATATTGTAAATTTTCCATTTCTCCCTCTGTTATTGATTTCTAGCTACATTCTGTTGGAGGTCAGAAAAGATACATAATATGGTTTCAATATTTTTTAGTTTATTGAGACTTGTTTTGTGGCCTGACACATGGTCTGTCCTGGAGAATGATCCATGTACACTAGAGAAGAATGTATATTCCGTTGTTTTGGTGTGGGGTGTTCTACATATGTCTGTTAGGTCTGTTTGGTTTCAGAGTATAGTTCAAGTCTTGTATTTCTTTATTGATCTTTTGACTAGATATTCTACCCATTACTGAAAGTGGTGTATCAAAGCACCTGCTCATCATGTAGAACCGTCAGTTTCTTCCTTTGTCAGTATTTGCGCCATATATTTTAGGGTTCTGTTGTTAGATTCATATATTTTAATTGCTATATCTTCTCACTGATCTGCCTCTGTTTTCCTTAAACAATGACTGCTTTTGTCCCATGAAGCTGTTTTTGACTTGAAGTCTATTTTATTGGATATTAGTATAACCATCCCAGGTCTCTTTGTTACTAATTGCATGGTATATATTTTTCCATCCTTTCACTTTGAATCTACTTGTAATTTTGAATTTAAAGTGAGTCTCTTCTCAGAGTTAGAACTCTGAAGCTATGAAAGTCAGCATTACCTCATAGGAACTATTTAAAAAGTTGAAAAAGTGATCAGACATCAAGTAGATATATGAATGAAGCTAATCTGGATAGGACTAAGGTATATCAGAAGACTAGGTAAAGGATGATATCGTCCACATTTTAAAACTTCAACTTCTGTGTGAGACTAAAGGGAGAAATGTCCATTTGGTCCAAAATTTATATTTTGGGCAGTGTATTTCCTAATTTAACTTGTATGGTCAGTTTACTTGAACACCATAAGCAAATGGAATCTTGAATAGGGTGTGAGATTTTGTTGGTTAATGTGATGCCCCAATAAATCCCACAGTGATTTGGGCAGTGAATAAAGAACTATCTTCAAAGTCCCCTTGGGGGAATGTGGAAGAAAGGAAGAAACATTCAACTTCCTATTTAGAGAATTTCAGATATTCTCGCAAGCAGTGGGGACAACCAAATCAATAGCTGAGCCCTCAAACTTGGGTTTCATTCCAATGAAACTTATTCCTGCAAAGAATAGGCTAAGCCTACTAAAAATTAGGCCTAAGAGTTACCCGCAGAGAACCTCTTTTGTTGCTCAGATATGGCCTCTCTCTCTCTAAGCCAACTCAGCAGGTGAGTTCACTGCCCTCCCTCCTACGTGGGGCATGACTCCTGGGGGTGTAAATCTCCCTGGCAACGTGGGACAGAAAGCCTAGGATAAGCTGGGACCTAGCATCAAGAGATTGAGAAAGCCTTCTTGACCAAAAGGGGGAAGAGAGAACTGAGACATAATTAAGTTTCAGTGGCTGAGAGATTTCAAACAGAGTTGAGAGGTGATCCTGGAGGTTATTCTTACGTATTATATAGATACTGCTTTTTAGTTTATAGGTGTATTGGAGTGGCTGGAGGGAAGTACCTGAAACTTTTGAACTGTGTTCCAGTAGCCTAGATTCTTGAAGATGATTATGTAAAGATACAATGATTACAGGGGTAGGGTGCGAGGGTAGTTCAGTGGTAAAATTCTCACCTGCCATACAGGAGACCCGGGTTTGATTCCCGGGTTCGATTCCTGGCCCAGATTCCTGGCCCATGCCTTCGCAAACAAACAAACAAACAAAGAAACCAACAAAGACAAAAAAACAAACTGAAAAAAAAATCAACAAATGGTGTGCAGTAACAGGATACTCACATGGAAAAAGAATGAAATGTGACCCTGCCATACAGCATACAAAAAATAAAAAAGATTTAATGATTACAATGTGATTGTGAAAAACTTGTGTCTCATGCTCCTTATATCCAGAGTAAGGACAGATGAGTAAAAAATATGGATAAAAATTAGATAAATAAATAATGGGGGGACAAAGGGTAAAATAAATTGGGTAGATGGAAACACTAGTGGTCAATGAAAGGGAGGGGTAGGGTGTATGGTGTGTGCTAGTTTTTTCTTTTTATTTATTTTTCTGGGGTGATGTAGATGTTCTAAAAAGTGATCATGATAATGAATACACAACTATGTGATGAAATTGTGAGCCATCGATTGTGCACCATGTATAGAATGTGTGTGTGCGAAGATTTCTCAATAAAACAAAAAAGAACTCTGAGAAGAAAAAAAAAGATTCATATATGTTTTTTACATGCATAAGAGTTTCATTCCATTTTGCAGCTGAGTGGTGTTCCACTGTTTGCATGAATCACACTTTGTTTATCCATTCATCAGTTGATGGACACTTGAATTGTTTTCGTCTTTTGGCAAATGTTAATAATGCTGCTATAAAAGTCATTGTGAAACTAAAAAAAAAACAAGTGAGTCTTTTGCAGACAGAGTATAGTTGGGTCATGCTTTTTTAAAAAATATATTTTGCCAATCTTTTTTCTTCTGTCATTTAGTTATTTAACCTTTGTAAGTCTAATCCCATTTTTGTCCCTCAATTCTTATAATGCCTAATTTTATATTTATTTGAGTTTTTGTGTTATACCATCTGTTTTCTATATGGATTACATTTTCATCTATTTTCCTTGTGGTTACTATGTTGTTAAAAGTTAACATCCTAAATCCATAACAATGATATTTGGTTTGATAACGTCTTGACTTTAATAGCATAGATATATATTTTTCCTGTACTCCTCTGTCCCCACATTTTAAAATACATATCACTTTTAACTTTGTATGTCCCCAAAGCAACTTTATTGTTACTTTTTATGCATTTGAGTTTTAGCAATTTTAGGAAGTAAGAAGTGAAAGTATATACCAATGTAAAACATTACTGGCATTTATAATTACCCAAATGGTTATCTTTATGCTGCTTTTGACCACTGTCTAGTGTCCTTTCCTTTCAGTCTTATAGGCCAGTTCTGCTGTGATGAACTCCCTCAGCTTTTGTTTACCTGGGAATGTCTTAATCTCTCCCTCATTTTTTTTCATATATATATATATATATATATATAAACATTTTTTATTGTGAAATATTTTTTATTGTGAAAAAATAGTATATTTATATAAAAAGCAATAAATTTCCAAGTACATTTTAGCAAATAGTTATAGAATAGAGTTCAGAGTTTGGTGTGAGTTGCAGTTTCAAAATTTCAGGTTTTTCCTTCTAGCTACTTCAAGACACTGGAGACTAAAACGAAGTATCAATATAATGATTCAGCATTTTAAAGTTCTATCTTCTCTGTTATAACTCTTCTTTCTCTTTTGATCCTTCTCCCCCTCTTTAGGGATATTTGGGCTATGCCCTTTCTAACATTTTCATGTTGAAGGGAGTATCGACAATATGGGGTAGGGAGATGGAACTAGTTGATGGTCTTGGAGGGGCTGTCCCCTATGGGTTTCAGAATTTATCTGGCCTAGAAGCCATCTGGAGGGTATGGGTTTCTGGAAAGTAAACTGAGTGCTTAAAACTTCTGTAGGATCTCAGATAGAGCCTTAGGTGTTCTTTAGGATTAACAGGAATGATGTTAGTTGGGGTTTGGCGAACTATGGCAATTAGCAATATTTAGCTAAAGCTTGCATAGGAGTAGCCTCCAGAATAGCCTCTCAACTCTATTTGAACTCTCTTAGCCACTGATACCTTATTTTGTTACATTTCTTTTCCCTTTTTGGCCAGGAGGGCCTTGTTGACCCCAAGTACCAGGGCCAGGCTTAGCCCTGGGAGTCATGCCCCACAAAGTGGAAAGGATAATGATTTTACTTGTAGAGTTGGTTTTAGAGAGAGAGGGGCCTAATCTAAGCAACAAAAGAATTTCTCTGCAAGTAACTCTTAGGCATACTTATAGGTAGGTTTAGGTTCTATGCTACAGAAATAAGTTTCATAAGAGCAAGCCTCAAACTCAAGGAGTTGGCCTATTAACTTGGGAGTCTCTAATGTTTGAGAAAGTATCAGGGGTTTTCCAGGCAGGAAAGTTTAATAGTTCCATATTTGTTCTTCAGTCCCTCAAGGGACTTTGCCGTATTTTTAAATTATTTACCCAACATACTTTGGGAAATATCTGGGTATTACATTAAGCTATATCGAATTACAAGCCCTTGTTCTCATTCTGGGCTCCAGTGTGTTTGAGTTGTTTAAATGAGCTATCTGGTTAGGTTGATTTAAATTGTGTGCTACTGAAAATTTAGGTTTTGGACAAAATAAACCTCTGTTCCTTTGGTCTCATTCAATAGTGAAGCTCTAAAATAAATATAATATCATCTTTTGCCCTGTATTCTGATTTACCTTAGTTCCCTTGTCTCTAACCGAAACCTGATCTGTTTTTTTTTTTTCTTTAACAGTTGTTATATGTCACAATGCTGACTTTCAGAGCTGCAGAACTCCAACTCTGAGTCTTAGATGTCACATCGGTACCCCAAATTCCAGGAAAACACCAAGTTATGCACATATAGCACAGCACCTCAGAATCTAGAAATAACCCTTACAACTCAGAACTAAGTGTGACTGCTTTGAGACCTTACAACCTAGACTCCAATTTTCTTATTAGTATTTTGTAAAAGAGACCATACAATAGTTGTTCTTTTGTTTCTGGATTATCTTGCACAACCTAATATCCCCCAAATTCGTTCACCTTGTTGCATGCCTCATGACCTCGTTCTTTAAGCCACACAATATTCCATCATATGTATATACCACAGTTCACCCTTCTGCTTCTTAATCAATGTATCCTTCAGCCACCTCCATCCGTTGGGCATCATGGATAATGTCCAAAATAAACAGTTCTTGTCTCACAATATCCTCACTTAGTTATACAACCATCAACACTCTCAATTTTAAACAATTTTCATTGCTCCAAAGAGAAAAATAACAGATTAACACACCCTCACCAAATACGAAATCTAAATCTTCCCTTAAGTCTCCCCCCACCCCAATTATTTACCTCTGGTATTGCTATGGTACTGTTAATGTCTTCTTGCTAACTATAGGCCATAGCATGCAATAGTAATTTTCCCCCTGTACCCCTATCAGTTTCACTCTTTGTACAAGATTCATACCTATGAGGTAGTTCATGCAAGAACATATTTTTATTAGTAGTGTTAATCAGTGGGAACATGGCTCTATACAACCTGTTTCAATCATATTCACCTTCAATATGGCAATATTACTTATAACCCCACAAATGAACTACCCAAAGCACTCCATGGCTTCCACAATATTCATGCCCTTTTTCAACTTGCCAAAGCTGTATGCTTGACATCTAACCACTCAGTCTTAGCAGGGCAGATGAAAAACTGGAAACCATTTGTGTTGGACCTAGTATTGGCCATGAACAGGATGCCATGACTGGTATGCTTCAGTATTCAGTTCTCATCATCAAACTTCTCTCCATAGAAGGACTTGACACCAGCACTATTATGGTATGTGAAGTCACCACCCTGGCAGATAAATCCAGGAATAATTTGGTGAAAGCAGGAACTCTTAACCCAAATCCTTTATACCAGGGCTCAGAGTACGAATATTTTCTGCTGTCTTTGGAACTTTGTCTGCAAACAGCTCAAAGGAGATGCATCTCAAGGGTTATCTACAGCAATGTTGAAGAACATAGTGGGGTTGACCATGGCTCTGGGCAGTGGACTGTGGTGGCAGGTGGTGGTGTCTGAAATGACTGTAATTTGCTTTTGAAATTGTCCTAGGAACTTGTCACATCAGTTATTGTGGTCTTCAACTCCAGGAGTTCTGTTTGATTCCTTTTGAAGATTTCTATCTCGTTAATAAGATTTTTATATTGCCTCTTGTTGTTTTCCTGATATCCTTTAGTTTTTTCTCTGTATTTTCCTTCTCCTCCTTGAGCATTTTTTATGGTCATTTTAAAAAAGTCTTTGTTCAGGCCCCCAAATCCACTAAATTGAAACAGAATAGTCTTTTCAATAAATGGGGCTGGGAGAACAGGTAGCCAAAGGAATGAAAGGGGACCCCAACTTGCGCCCTATACAAAAATTAACCCAAAGACCTAAATATAAGAGCCAGTACCATGTTTTTTCTAGAAAAAAACATAAGGAAACATCCTCAAAACCTAGTAATAGGAGGTAGTTTCTTAGACCTTATAGTCAAAGCACAAACAATGAAAGAAAAAATAGATAAATGGGAACTCATCAAAATCAAATGCTTCTGTGCTTCAAAGGACTTTGTTAAAAAGGTTAAGGGGCAGCCAACTCAACGGGAGAAAATATTGGAAACCATATATCTGATAAGGGTTTGATATCCAGTATTTAAAGAAATCATACCACTCAAGAACAAAAGAACAAACAACCCAATTATAAAATGGGAAAAAGATATGAATAGATATTTTTCTGAAGAGGAAAAGCCCCCTTGAAATGTGCCTAATATGTATAGACTAGTTAATGAGATTGAACTTAAAAGTATGGGAATGGACAGAGGTGAAGACAGTTCATAAAAGGGTTTATTAGTAATAGTGCCATATTAAAGGCGAACATGATTGAAAGGGGTTGTTTAGAGCCATGCATTTCACTGATTAGAACTACAAATATAAGTAAGTTCTTGCATGAACTACTTTAAAAGTATGATACTTATACAAAGAGTTAATAATAAAAAGATATATGGGAAAAACTACCTATTACATGCTATGGTCTATATTTCACAGGAATGTATCACTAGTACCACAAAAACACTGGGGTAAATAATGTGGGGTGGGGTGGGGAGGCGAAGACAAGAGTTAAGGGGAGTTTGGGATTTTCTCTTTGGTGTGGGTGTGTCTGTTATTCTTCTCTTTGGAACAAGAAGATTGTCTAAAATTGAGAGTAATGGTTGTGTGACTAAGTGAGGGTACTGTGAAACATTGTTTGTTTTGGATATATGTTTTATGAATAGATCTTAATAAAATCTGCAGATTCAAAATAAATAAGCAAACAGAAAGATTCACGTGCTAGAGGAGATGTGGAGAAAGAGGTATACTGATTCAGTGTCGGTAGGGTAGCAGATGGGGGCAGCCCTCTGGTGGATAATGCACTGGAGCCATAGGAGGCTAAATATAGGGTTGCCATATGATTAAGGCAATCCTATTACTGCTAATATACCTGAAAGAACTGAAAGCAGGGACTCGAATAAACATTTGCGCACTGATGTTTATGGTGAAATTATTCATGATGCTCAGTGGATGGAGGTGGCTGAAGGGCACATTGTCTGAGAAGCAGAAAGGTGAACTGTGGTGTATATATACAATGGAATATTGTGCAGCTACAGAAAGGAATGAAGTCATGAGGCATGCAACGAAGTGAATGAACCTTGAGTGCATTATATTGAGCAAAATAAGCCAGAAACAAAAGGGCAAATATTATATGATCTCTTTTAGAAAATACTTAAAGAAAATTTAGGCCTATTTAGATTGTACAGCCGTCACATTTACTACTGAGCTTTAAGTGTTATTTCTAACTTCTGAGATATTGTGCTATATGTGTATAGCCTGGTATTTTCCTAGAACTTTTGGTATCTGTGTGACACCTAAGACTCAGAGCTTGAGTTTTGCAGCTCTGAAAGTCAGCATTCCTATATACAGTAACTGTTAAAGAAGCTGAAAAAGAGATCAGGCTTCAATTAGAGATAGGAACAAAGCTGATCTGGTTAGGACTACAGTAAATCAGAACACAGGGTAAAGGATGATATTGTCTGTATTTTAGAACTTCACCTACTGTAGGAGATCAAAGGAAGAGAGGTTTATTTTGTTCAAAACCTAAATTTTCTGTAGAACACAATCTAACCTAACTCTATTGGCTGGTTCAGTTAAATAACCTAAACACATGGAGCCTACAACTGGGAATGAGGTCTTGCAATTCTATATAGATTAACATAATACCTGGATATGTTCTGCAGTATGCTGGGCAGATAATTTAAAGTATTGGCAAAGTCTCTTGAGGGACTGGAGAAAAAATATGGAACTATTGAACTTTCCCACCTGGGAAATCCCTGATACTCTCTCAAGCATTAGGGACTTCCAAGTTAATAGGCCAAGCCCTTGATCTTTTTTATTTATTCATTTATTTTATTATTATTTTTTTAACTTTTTACATTGTGTAATACAACATATATACAAAGCAAAGTAAGAAAAAGCAAAAGTTTTCAAAGCATTCTCCAACAAGTAGTTACAGGACAGATCCCAGAGTTTATCATGGGCTACTATACCATCCTCTCAGATTTTTCCTTCTAGCTGCTCCAGAATATAGGAGGCTAGAAGGAATAAATATTTTATTATCACAATCAACCTTTTCTTTTTGGAAAAAATAACATATATTCAAAAAAGCAATAAATTCAAAGCACAGCACAGAAATTAGCTGTGGAACAGATTTCAGAATTTGGTATGGGTTACCATGCCACAATTTTATATTTTTACTTCTAGCTGTTCTAAGATACTGGAGACTAAAAGAAATATCCATTTAATGGTTCAGCAAACATATTTAAACCCTACCTTCTCTGTTTAACTCCAGCATACCTTTGATCTTTCTATCCCACTCTTTGGAGGTATTTGGGCTATGGCCATTCTAACTTTTTCATATTGTTAGGGGCTGTCAGTAATATGGGGTAGGGAGATGGAACTAGATGATGTTCTGGAGAGGTTGGCCCCTCTATGTTTCAGGACTTATCTGAACCAGGGACCCATCTGGAGGTTGTAGGTTTCTAGAAAATTACACTAGTGCATGGAACCCTTGTGACATATTACATATTGCCCTAGGTGTTCTTTAGGATTGGCTGGAATGGTCCTGGCTGGGGTTTGGCAGTTTATAACAGGTAGCAGTGTCTAACTGAAGCTTACGTAAGAGCAACCTCCAGAGTAGCTGCTTGACTCTATTTGAACTCTCTCTGCCACTGATACTTTATTAGTTACACTTTCCCCCCCCCTTTTGGTCAGGATGGAACTGTTGATCCCATGGTGCCAGGGCCAGACTCATTCCTGGGAGTCATCTCCCTCACCACCAGGGAATCTTTCACCCCTGGATGTTATGTCCCACATAGTCCACTTACAGAGTTGGGCTTAGAGAGAGTGAGGCCACATCAAGCCCTTGATCTTGAGGCTTCCTCTTATAAAACATATCTGTAACAGAGAAACTAAACCTAGCTATAATTATGCCTAAGAGTTATTTCCAGAGAACCTCTTTTGTTGCTCAGATGTGGCCTCTTGCTCTCTAAGCCCTGCAAGGAAAATCATTACCCTTCACCCTGTGTGAAACATGACGTCTAGGTGTGTAAGTCTTCTGGCAGTGTGGAGTAAGACTTCTTCATAGGTGCTATGCTCTTCCTTGAGGAACCATATAAATCTGGTTTCCTTTTTAAAATAACACTGAAGGTCATTGCCTGGATCGATTAATTCATTAGGGGCTGCAAAGTGGTGATATTACAAGTCTATCATTTCTTCATCAGTTAATAACTGAAATTCTTGTATAATGAAAAACTTCCTTTCATCTACTAGTTCATTATACTGATATACAGTTTATAAAAGAAAGGCATAACAAATTGCTAGTTTTATAAAATGAAAATACAGATCCATAAGGATGAGTTAATCACGTAAGCACTGGGCACACTGCTTGGCATAAATGTTATATAGAGTGGTGAAATTATTATGATTATGTAGAGTGGTTTATCTTATTATTATATTATTATCTTATTAGTTGGCACCATAATTTCTTGTTTTGGTTTGCTAAAGCTGCCAAAATGCAGTATATCAGAAATGGGTTGACTTCTTTGATTGGGTTTTATAGGTTATATATTTACAGTTCTAAGGCCATAGAAATGTCCAAACGAAGGCATCAAGAAGAAGATACCTTCTCTGAGGAAAGGCTGCTAGCATCTGGGGTTCCTCTGTCATATGGTAAGGCACATGGTGATGTCACATGGTAAGGTACATGGTGAAACGAGGCTCTGCTTTCAATGTCTATCTCCAAATGTCTCTGGGCATTTTTCTCTGTGCTCTCTCTCCCAGTGTTTCTGTCTTTTATCCTCCCATAAAAGACTCCAGTGAAGGATTAAGAACCATCTTGAATGGGCTGGGTCACATCTCAGCTGAAATAGCTTAGCTCCCACCCACAATACGTCTGCTACCTACCAAAATGGAGTAAAAGAACATGGTCTTTTCTGGGGTCCATTAACAGATTCAAATTAGCACATTTCTCTTAGGAAGTGAAGGACAGAGGAGAGCATGTCCCTACTATTAAGGATATTTCTCAGAAATCATACACACAAACATCTTACTCTTACATCTCATTGGCCAGAATGTAGATAGTCCCACCTTGTAGTCTTTACTCAGGCCATATGCCCAGCTAAAATCAGGAGTTCTAGTACTAAGAAAGAAAGAGAGAATGAATATTGGCATCAATGAGCAGTCTTTGTTACAGAGGGAGAAGGGGGAAAGGAGACCATGAGATAACGTGAAGCTGGGGTGGAGCAGCCAGTAAGAACTTCCTGGAGAAGTTTTATATATAAGAACTTTTAAGAACAAAAACATTTTCTTAATTTGGATTCTCCAGAAAAAGACCTTGGGACAGGGATTTGAAGGCAAGTAATTTATTTAGAAGGTGATCCTAGGAAACAGCAGTAAGGGAGCAAGGAGGCAAGGAAGTTTGAACAGCCAATATAAGGTGTTTTTTCAAGTCACTTTTAGCACTTTGGGTAACTGGGATTTATTTTTTTCTGGGTAACTGTGGGACTCAATGTAGACTGCCTGAAGAGGGAGGGATCTGGGACATTTTATAACAAATCCTGTCATATATTGATTGAGGCCTCCTTTCAGGAACTGTTAATTCTCTAATACTTCTGGCCTTCTGTGGGAGGAAGTTCTCTGGCAAAAGGAAGTTGGGCCATCTTGAGCTACTGATGGGATTTGGGTGGGGTGGCAACTGTTGGCTGTAGATATCACTTGTCCAATTTGAAGTTGTTTGCACTGATGAACTGTAGCTGCTCCTTTAGCCTATGGAAATCAGAGAAGAGACAGATTTATGGCTAAATTGAGACCGTAATGGATTAGGGATTATGGAAGAGGAATGGTGTTATGGCCCATTGATCACACTAATCCAGAGGGAACATGAGATTAAGGTGCTTGGGATAGGTCTTGGACTTCCACAGTGTGAGGGTATATTGGTTTTCGATGGCAGTGTAACAAGTACCCCCAAACTTAAAGCAACTCAGGTTTATTTTCTCACAGCTGGTGGATCAGGAACCCAGGCACAGCTTAACTAGGTCTTCTGCTTCAGGATCTCTCACTGCAATCAAAGTTTTAGTCAAGGTAGAGGTTTCATCTGAAGGCTCAACTGAGGAAGGATATGCTCCCACAAGATTGGATCAGAATTAAAACATGGCTTTTCTGGGGTACATAATACTTTCAAACTGGCACAAAGGACAAATGGAGAAAGGGCACCTACCATGAAGCTTGTGTGAGGGCAAAGCAGAGAACACTAAATGGAGGATGTGTGATTCTTACTGGCAGAGGGGATGGGGCGGCAGAAGGGGTTCAAACTTTTCCCAAATTTACCATGAAGCTGCACTTCTGGGTCTCTAAGACAGATATTTCCTATCACTCTTTAGAAAAGCTATTGAAGGCTCAACTCTGAATCCACTCCCCACTTCTCAATTTCCTCAGCACTATTTAGATTTCTTAAAAAAAAAAAACTTTCCAGCGAAGGTGATAGGATATGTTTTGTCAGAGCATTCTATCAGAGTTCTGTGGATGCTGGGCAGGGTATCAGCTGAAGCTTCCTGTCTTAGGATCCTGAAAATGGATCTAAGAAACCTACAGGAAATAATTCAGGGAGGGAATGGGGGAGATGAGGAAGTGGAGTTCCAGCTAGAAGCAGCTAGCTGCTGGCTAATAATGAAGATGTTCTGGTGCTTCTGCGTGTCTCTCTCTCCTCACTACCCATTCTTACCTCCCAAATAGAATCTGAGGGAAGCCAGCTGGTGGCTAAGAACATGGAATTTGGTGAGTGACTGACAGCTGTCCTCTTTTGTAAGTTATGTGTACCAGGACAAACTCCTTTGCCTTTTGGGGCCTCTGTTTTCTCAATTATAAAATAAGATCAGTCTTCTCTGCCTAACAGAGTTCTATAAAGTCATATGCATATAGTGCTTGCACAGCACCTGGCACACAAAAGGTGCTTAACAAATGGTGGCTGTTTCTAGGCAGGACAGATATGATCCCAACTTAGCAGGCAGGGAAATGGAGCTGCACACCTACCAACAGCTCCTGGAGTTGGCTCTGCTCCTTCTTCCCTCTCTTCTCTCTTGCCTCTTAGAATCTCATTTCCTCCCCAGGCTCTGCAATACTGAAGTCTCAGCCAGCCTTCTGGTTTTAGGATCCTGAAAATGGATCTAAGAAGCCTGCAGGAAATAATTCAGGGAGGAGGTGGGGAAGGTGAAGAAGAAGAAGCCAGCTAGAAGAGGCTGGCTGCTGGCAAATATTGAAGGTGTTCTGGTGCTTCTTTGGCTCCTCTCTCCTCACTACCAGTTCTTACCTCCCAAATAGAATCCAAGAGAAGCCAGCTAGTGACTAAGAACATGGAATTTGGCAAGTGACCAACAGCTGTCTGCTTACCCACCTTGAGGGCAGTAGGGGATGTTAGCTGGGACCAGCCACACCTATTTCTACATCTCCTGTGTCTGCCAGGGAGCAGGCTGGGATGGAATGGAAAGGAAACCTGAATGGGGCTCCTGGGGAGGTGTTCCAGTAGATAAGTGCTGACCTGCTGGTGGAAAGCATTTAAAGTGATTCTCTGGCATTACCCTAAGAGCATTCATATGCAATCCTCTTTTTCTAAAAGGCAGGTGAAAATGCATCCCTGCTGTTCTCAGGAGGCCAAATTTGGAAGGCTCTTGTCCAATTAAAGTATTACTAAGCCCAACTGCTCCTCAAGGTTATTTCTAAAGAGGAGGGGTTGAATTTTTCTCCTTTGGGGGTAATGATGGAGTAGAAAGGCCAGTGCTGACAGAGAACAGAAGGAAGTCTGCATCTGTGCTGATGTAGCTGGACCAGAATTGTGTGTGTGCATGTGTGTGTGTGTGTGTTTGTGTGTGTGTATGTGTTTTCCTCCAGTGTCTGTCTTTGTTCTCGGTATTTCTCTCAAAGTGGGTAAGGACAGTGGCTCTGAAGATCAGACTCTCCAGTTTGGATCCTGTATGCCCCACAGCAAACGGGGGTAATTTCATCTACCTTATAGGGTTGTCGTGAGAGAATCCTCATTGTAAAGTGCTCAGCAGGTAGCTCAGTAATTTGTATTTTTTTGTGTGTAGGATTTTTCTTTCTGTGTGTGCATTTTCCTATATTGTGGTGTGGGTGACTATATTAAGTGACCTGGGTTTCAGGCAACAGAACTGAACTGTGAGCTCCACCGGGTCAGTGATAGTTCTGTTGTGGTCACCAGTTTCTCCAGTGCCCAGGACAGTGCCTGGCAAAGGGCAGGGGTTTCATGAACAGCTGTGACTAAATAAACAAGTGAAACCAACTGGAGCTAGCTTAAGTAGAACAGGAGAAATAATGGATGAGGCTATAAAATGTCACATGAAACCCAAGGGTGACGATGGAGAATGCTCCAGGAAGGTCTGAGCTCAGAGGAGATAGAAGCTGGAGTCTGATGCCAGGACCCTTTTACCATCTTCATTTTCCACATATGCACTCTTTCTCTAGACTAGTTTTCTCTGCTCCTCAGGGTGTCTGCTAGAATCTGGCCACCTCATGACAGTCAGTCCAGCTTATTTGAGATACTGACTAGATGTCTCTGAGCCTGATTTCAAATTCCCAGGAGTAAATCTATCTGATTGGCTGAGTGTGGGCCTGGCATCCATTTCTGGTCCAATCAGACATGGTAGGGAGTGGGGTCACACAATGGCCCTCACCCCCACCTCCCACCCATGGATCAGGGGAAATTTCCAGAAAAGAGACTTGTGGACTGACAGACTCCTCCACCCCCACCCCCCTGCTCCCACCCGTACCTCCAAAGATGTCTAGCTCAGCAATGCCTTATGCTACTAGACTGTGAAAGGTGAGGTTTATCCATGGGAGGGATGATGGTGGGCCATCATGATCTTCACTCTCAGAGCATGGGTGGGAGGAGATTTGTACATTCAGGAATTCACTGATGGATTCCCTATTTCTGTATAAGTGGCTTATATTTTGGGGGACTGTTCTAGTTTGCTAGCTGCTAGAATGCAATATACCAGAAACAGAATGGCTTTTAAAAGGGGGAATTTAATAAGTTGTGAGTTTACAGTTCTAAGGCCGAGAAAATGCCCCAATTAAAACAAGTCTATAGAAATATCCAATCAAAGGCATCCATCCAGTGAAAGATGCCTTGGTTCAGGAAGGCTGATGAGGTTCAGGGTTTCTCTCTCAAGTGAGAAGGCACATGGTGAACACAGTCACGGTTTCTCTCTTGGCTGGAAGGGCACATGGAGAGCATGGCATCATCTGCTACTTTCTCTCCTGGCTTCCTGTTTCATGAAGCTCCCTGGGAGGTGTTTACCAGCACTGGCTGGTGGACTCTCTGTTTCATGGTGTTGCAGCATTCTCTTCCCTCTCTGAATCTCTTTCTCCAAAATCTTTCCTCTTTTATAGGACTCCAGAAACTTATCAAGACCCACCCAAATGGGTAGAGACATGCCATCACCTAATCCAGTTTAACAACCACTCTTGATTAAATCACATCCCCAGGGAGATGATCTGACTACAGTTTCAAACATACAATGCTGAATAGGGATTAGAAGAAGTGGCTGCCTTTACAAAATGGGATTAGAATTAAAACATGGCTTTTCTAGGGTCCATACATCATTTCAAACCGGCATAGGGACTCTGGGGAAACTTCCCATTTGATGCCTGAAATTTCTTGGGCACCAGCCATATAACATATTCAATTCTAATGGGGATAATGAGTGTTAATAAATTGAGACTCTAGTTCTTGAGGAAGGTATGCCAAAGATCACTGCACTCATTTTGTAAAATACCTACAGGTTTACCTTGAGGGTAATGAATTATATATGCAAATCTGATGTCTTTTAGTTTAGAGTTCTTACTGGCTCTCCCAACTGAGATGTGTGTTCCCCTAATCCATAATCTAGTGTTTCTCTAAGATTGGTCTTCCACCAACTGCATCAGCATTACCTGGGGATTTATTAAAGATGCAAATTCTTGAATTAGAAACTCTGGGGGTTGGCAGAACAAAATACCTTCCTGTTGATTCTGACACATGTTGGCTGGGCAAACTACTACCTTAATCTGTTTAGGGAAAGGCTTGGCCTTTGGCTCAAGGCATAATAGGATACAGCTGTATGAAGACTGTTCCAATCAAGGCCTTTGGGATTAAGTTCTGATGAGGCTTTCAGCTGATATTACCATCAGATTCAACTATTGCTTCTCTCAGCCTTGGGAAAAGTTATAATTCCTGGTGTAATGTTGGCCTGAAAATTCCTTCTAGTGTAGTAAGAAATCAGGAACGAGGCTCTACAAGAGTCTCCAGGAACGTCACACAAAAACAGGACTGGCGCACGCAACCAGGAATGAGGCTGCAAGCCTCCAGGAGCGTTAATGTGGAAACAGAAATGAACTGGGATCGAGGCTCTGAAGTTTCAGGAAGTAGGTTTTATTAGTCTATGGCCATAGGGCTCAGCCGGTCACCTCTGAAAGTCTGAGCCCCAATCAGGTGCTGATACAAGGTATTTATAGACAGAATGGCTACTAGCATCTTCCTAATATGGCAACTGGTTACACTTGAGGGAGGTGATTGGCTGCTGGCAGCGTTTCCTATTATGGTAACTGGCTACAGTGAGGGAGGTGATTGGCTGCTTGCTGGCAGCCAGAACCAGGAAAGGTTGTGAGAGCTGGGTTATGGGGAGAGGGGCCTGCTTGATGGTAGGAGCTTACTCACTACATTCCCCCTTTGGTGCTTGCTCATGCTATAGTGAGCAATTACATCACTTGTATCTCATCTTCCTGTTGGGATAGGTGCTGGCATTTCCACACCACCAGGACCTGGGCCATTGTTTCTTTTCTACCAGAGCCTCTATGGAGCGCTGCAGACCGCTTATCAGGAGCAGTAAGAGGCCTGGCACAAGGAGGCCTTTGGTATATGCCAGGATCTTGCTTGCTACACTAGTGGTTCAGCTGCCCATGGTAACTCTGTTGTTTTTTATCTCTCAAAAGAATAAGCAGTGCCAACATGGGGTCCACACTCAGATAACTGACATTTCTTATCTTCAGGCAGGGGCTGGTGTGTAAGGCTCTTGGAACTGAATTACAATCGACTCATTTCAAATTTCAGTCTTTATTTCTATGTGGAATGGGAAGAAAACAAGCAGTGTCTGCTGCACCAGGCCCTTACCCCATTTAATCTTCCTTACCCCATTTAATCTCTTGCAATGGCTCCTAAAGAAGGAGCTATTATCTTTTTTTTTTTTTTTTTTAACATGGGCAGGCACCAGGAATTGAACCCTGGTCCTCTGGCATGGCAGGCGAGCATTCTTGCCTGCCGAGCCACCGTGGCCCGTCCAGGAGCTATTATCTTTTAAACAAAAGTAAAATAATAAGTCACAGACTGGATATTAAAATCCACTCAGTTAAGACACAAAAAACCAAACCTTTAACCATCACTCAGCAATGCTTGCACATGGCACATGAGCCTCTTCTGTTTTTCCATTTTATTTCCAGCGCCCCCCTCCACCAATCCCTGGATGGCACCCTACCTGGATGCCCTGCACTGTTGTGGGCTTTTTGTCCTCTCAAAATCAGATGATGGGATGAGGGTTGGAGAGCAGGGGGATTTACAACTTCCCACAGCCCTAGCCAGTCTGGAAAAAGATTCTCTTTGTTGCTGGGAGGAGAACTAAAGAGGAGGTGATGACAACCACAAACTCCATGGACTCTGTGGATCCAGGAGACAGAGGTCCTGGGTACCCCCAGGGTTAGAGCAGGTGGTACTGAATTGAATGAAAATAAGACTATTAACTGAAAATAAGTTTCTGCTGCCTTGGAGGAATAATAAGGAAGGGCTCAGAATAGAAGTTACAAAAATGTTATTTAAAAAATAAGGAAAATTATCTTCTTGCACAAGTAATATGTGAACTGAGAACTGTAGGTTCTACTCATTTTATCCTCACAACAAGGCTGTGAAATTAGTGAGACAACCCCCACCCCCACCTCCTTCCACCTCCTGGACACCTTTCTGCCACCAGTCATGGAATTTTGCAGCTTTAGTTATGAAGTCTGTCATATTCACCATCCTTTAAAAATGATTTTTTTTTCTTCTCCTAATGGTTTGTTGTCCCAAATGCACTAGTATTTGCCACTAGATGGGGTTATGAATTGCCGGGTGCTTGAGCTTTGGCAGGGACATGTTTTTAGATTATAGAAAGAGCAGATTAAAACGACAATCAGTAAACTCCTGCCTTGTGCTCAGAAATAGCACACTCTTCTTCCCCTGTCATAGTGTTTAATACTCCTTATTTTGTTAAATTGGGTTTCCAATATTACAAAAGTAATACTGCTTTCAAATAGTTCAGAAGTTTATCAGTTAAAACCATTCCCATTCCACTCCTCAGAGGTAACCACAAGGAACAGTCTGTATGATCCAGATTTTTTCTTTGCCTTTAAATAAATATATATTTACATGTACATATATGACTATTTAGGCATATACATGTATACTCATAATAGATTTGTATAATATATATATGGTTTTCCAACATGCTTGTTTTCTGTTAGCATATATATTCTTTGTATGCTCTATGGCAGGGTCACATTTCATTATTTTTCCATGTGAGTATCCCATTATTGCAGCACCATTTGTAAAATTTTTGCTTGTTTGTTTTTGAGAAGTGCATGGACCGGGAATCCACATGGCAGGAGAACTGAACTACCCTTGCACACCCCACTCTGTTAGCATATTTTATAAACATTTTCCCAAGTCAGCACAGATAGATCTCTCATCGTTACTGACTACATAGCTTTCTCCTACAATAGGCAGTTATGTTTCCTCCTTTCCTTCCTTTCTCCCTCTTTCCTCTCTTTGTCCCTTCCTTTTTTCCTCTTTGCTATTACTACTGACAATGTCGTAGTGAATATTTTCATACCTATAATCTTACGCTCTTGCTGTTTTACTGTAATTTGGTTTTACTTTTGTGTCTGCAACATCCTCAATTATGCATATTTACAATTTTGATAGCTACTGCCAAATTGCCCCATTTCAGACTCCCAGCAACCAAGCTGCCAAGGGCAACTGTTTCTAAATTCTGTGTTGTACTTATGATTTAATGACCATATTCTCCTGCCAGACTGTAAGTCTCCCTGAGGGCAGGAATCTGCCTGCTTTGCCCTCAGCACTTAGCTCTGTTCCTGGCCCACTGTTGGCACTTGGTAAATATTTGTTGAGCGAAAGAAAAGGAGCAGAATGAATACTTGCCAAGGGGTCATTATTAGAAGGATGCTTTGGAATATTTTAAAACAGGAATTTTAACTGACAAGAATAAAGAATTTAGGCTTGGAGGACCATAATTTCTTAACATTGGAAGAGTGAAGCTAAAAATAAGTTATTTTATCCCAAAATTTTTATCAGTTGCTTTGACTGAATAGTAACACAAAAAGAAAAAAATCCTACAATTGTCCTACAATGTATAAGCCAGGCTGCTGATGTGCGGCCAGTCCCTCTGCCTGGGAGGGAGGGCTTGGGTCCAATTTGTGCTACAGAGGGTCTGGCTTAAGACCTGCTGTTTTGCTGTGTGACCTTGGGCAGGTCACTTTACCTTTCTGGGCCCCAATGCCCTCATCTCCAGAGAGGGGGTGATCATGTATGCAGTCCCTGCCTCTTGGCTTGTCGGAAGGCTTGGAAGCAGATTGTAAATTGTAGAGTGCTCTGCAAATGTGAAATATTAGCTGCTGAGTGGCTTGCTGGCTTATTGAGAAGACAAGACATAAACAGGTGGGGAGAGCAGTAGGGAAAACAAGAGCTAGGTTATGCTAAGGGAGACAATGTTGAGGAACCACTTGGGAGGAGACATTGAGTGACAATATGGAGAGGACAAGAGAAGTCCAGAGGGTGCCAATGGAAGCCACAGCTCCGGGAAGAGAGGAATGCAGCCAAGCTGCCAGGATGGCAAGGACTTGGCTCTGTCACTGTGCAATGGTCCTTTGTCTGATTTGGCATGTTGTTAACCTTTGCTCAGTGCCAGGCTGTGGTTAACTTGGGGGCCACAGGCAGGGGGAGAAAGTCACGATAAATTTAGGGGGAGGCATTTTAAGTACTTAAAGCAATAAATCCGCATGTACCTCATGCCTGCCCAGGCTTCCCCAAACCTGGGAATTCAATTTTGTGCAGTGTACACTGTTTGCCAAGCATGCCAAGTCACCGGGAAAGCAACTTGATGTATTGCTGTGGGGAAAAAATTGCCGTGTCCCTTTCTTCATTCAAATTAACGCCTTTTCATAGTAGCTGACAGGCGACTGATCACTTGAGTTTATATCCTGGCTACAAGTGATTTTCTCTCTCTCCCTTCTCTGTTTCCTTATTTTTGTTTCCATGTCTTAAAAAGTAAAGAGAAACCATTATTATTATTGCTGTACAATCAGTACCTTATAAATTATGCCTGATTAATAAGCCCTGAGCCTGGGGCCGAGCTTACGGTAGGCATTCATAAATGCATGAAAGAAATGACTGGATTTGGCCCATGCCTGCAGACTGCCCTTTCCTTTCCCAGAGGGTCAGAGGAGGTTTTTGTTTTTATTTTTATTATTTTTAAACTTTTTTATTGTGGGTACATATTCACAACTCAAAATGCTCCATTTTAACCGCTTCCAAATGTACAAGTCAGTGGTATTCATTGTGTTCACACTGTTGTGCTGCCATCAGTGGTATTCATTGTGTTCACACTGTTGTGCTGCCATCAGTGAGTGGTATTCATTGTGTTCACACTGTTGTGCTGCCATCAATGGTATTCATTGTGTTCACACTGTTGTGCTGCCATCACCACCGTCCATTAGCTAAACTTTTTCATCACCCCGAACAAACTCTGTGCACATTGAGCAATAACCTTCCATTCCGCCTTCTTTGTGTTTGATTAGTTTCGTTTTGGGTGGTGGGTATTGAGAGGAGGGCATTTTGTGCACTACTCAGACCTCCCCCCCACCTCCCTACTCTTTTCAGTGAAGGACTTGTCCCAGCTGCTGGGAGTGCCCCAGTCCCTTTAGGGACTGTCTGAGCTGCAGAGGGCCTCCCTACTCAAGGTCACCCTGTTCTGGTACACCCCACATGATGACTGATCCATGCACAGTGATAAAAGCCTGACCTCCTTAGCCTATCTGGGGACAATCCTGAAGGACTGCTTTGGCTCTCAATCTCTTGGGGAGATTGGCTGTCATTGGGCTGCATCACAATGGGATTTTCTCTTCCTTCCTTTCCCTTCCACAGGTGTTGACTCCCAGAGCACTCCTCTGTGGACGTCCTGTACACAACCTCCATCGCAGAGTCTGCAGCCTGGAGAACCCAGCCTGTGACGTTTTGTTCTATTTTTTTGTTGTTGTTTTTGAGTAGGTGTCATGTTGACCTTCTCCCTCATCGGCAATAGTATCAGTTAGCATTTATTGAGTGTTTATTAGGTGCCAGGGGCTGTCTTGTCTTACTTAATCCTCGCAGCAATCCTAGGAGGTGAGCCTGGTTAGACCCTGCATGTCATGGGTGAGGAAGGAGGCTGGCAATGCAGTGACCTGTCCACAGCTGTACATCCAGGGTGTGGTGAAGCAGAATTTGAACCCAGGCAGATGGATTTGAGAGCCCAGGTTCTTAACTACTCTGTGTCCTTCTGGTGTCTCTGCTGGTAATTTAGAGAAAAACTAAGGACAAGTGTTTCATGAGCCCAGACAAACATTTTTCCAAAAGATTTTGCAGAACACATGATGTTTTTGTCAGAAGGGGTCCTGGACTCAAATAGGTGGGAAGAATTTCATGTCGAGCATCCTCTGTGCAATTTCCCAAATGCTTTGTAGTAAATGCTTGAAGAAGTCCTATGGTGGGGAAATCTGTTTTGGGAATAAGGTTTCCCAAACTTATTTGACCGCAAAAAACATGTACCACCCCTAACTAACACTCTGATGTTCTGTGGGGAAAAAGCTTTGGGACACACTGGCCTAGATCTTAGCTGCTCATTTAACTTTATGGGGGATTGGTAAATATTCATTGAATGTTGCCTATTCTTGGTCCTAATGAATCATTATGCTACCCTGAACAAGTTGTTTCAAATCTGTAAATATATGCTTTTTCAAATCTGTAAATATTTTTAAGAAGTTGTTTCAAATCTCTAAATGGGAATAATGTTTTACCTCGTTGTATTAGTTAGGGTTCTCTAGAGAAACAGAATCAACAGGGAACACTTGCAAATATAAAATTTATAAAAGTGTCTCACGTGACCACAGGAACGCAGAGTCCAAAATCTACAGGGTAGGCTGTGAAGCCGACGACTCCGATGGAGGGTCTGGATGAACTCCACAGGAGAGGCTCACCACCGAAGCAGGAATGGAACCTGTCTCCTCTGAGTCCTCCTTAAACGGCTTCCCATGATTAGATTTAGCATCACTAATTGCAGAAGACACTCCCCTTTGGCTGATTACAAATGGAATCAGCTGTGGATGTAGCTGACGTGATCATGACCTAATCCTATGAAATGTCCTCATTGCAACAGACAGGCCAGCGCTTGCCCAATCAGATAAACAGGTACCACAACTTGGCCAAGTTGGCACGTGTCCCTAACCATGACACTTGTGAAGGTTTTGTAGTAATCAAATGAGATACTAAGTACGAAAACCTTGAAAATCATTGATAACTATACAGATGCAGGGAATTACTTGATGTTGATATGTTAAGATTCATAAATATTAGGGACTGATGTGTCAAAAGGCAAACCTCATATATACTCTAGCCTTGGAAAAAATTCTGATGGGAGTTAGGTCTACGCATAGGTGTGTTAAGAGCTGTTTGAAAGAATGGTAATTAGAACATAGATGATTAATGCTTTGGAGTTAGGTAATTGTTACAAGGGGAAATATTTATTCATCAAATCGTTTTTGAGCATGCACTATGTAATGCTCACAGGAATATAAAAAGTGTCTATGGACCCTATCTTGAAAGAACTTACTGTATACAGTGTGGGAGGCAAACATAACACACATTTTCCTTTTTTTTATAAGCCCATGTCTATTGCACACTTGGGTAATGCATCCTTGCCTCCTACCCACTGAACATGAATGCAGCCATAGCATTCTAGCAATAGCACTCAACCATTACTAATTGAGATCAGCATTGGCATGTGTGATGAAAGCTATTTAAGTGCATACACCAAGAGAGAATGTGACAAGGGCCAAAATAATTGCAAAGCCAGAGACTGCAGTATGTATCATGGGCTAGGGCAGCCAGGGCAGCTTTCCAGAAAAGGCAGACATTCAATTGGACTTTGAGGATTGGGAAGGATTTGGATGGTGGACAGGATGGGGTAGGGTGCCCCAGGTCACCCCCAAAGGAGAAGTAAATCCCAAATACTCAAAAGATAGCCTTGGGCTAAAACCTTGCTGATGGTCTCACCACTGAATATTTGTCATGGATTCTAGAAAACGGATACCTTTTAGATTCCCTTTGACCTTCTGACTGGCTGTCTGCATCTGAAATATGATTTCAGTCTCTTGCTGAGTCAAGAGAGAACCCACAATATTTGGGACCCATAAATTACTTCTAGTTATTCCAGTGACAAAAGGCCTCTCTTGAAGGTGACTTGCTCACTCCCTGTTTTATAGCCTCATACATCAAAGAGGAAGATGGAGTGGAGTCAGTTACTTCGAGGAGATGCAGAGTATAGAGAAACAGCAGCAACTGTTTGCAGAATTGAATATTTTTCATCAAAACCTAGTTAAATTAGCCTGGATTCTATAAATAATAGAACAGGGTTTCCATTCTCCAACTCTCCAGACCCCCAGTGCCTTTTGCCCATATCTTTTGAGAAAACTGAGTTTTGAGTATGTTGCACTAGGAGATGGCTATAAAATTAGGGGGTGATTAGTTTAATTCATCCTTTGTATTAATTTAGGGAAGCAGAAAATGCTGTGGGTTAAAAGGGGCTGTGGCACACAAGACATGCAAAATGCTGTGGGGTGTAAAGAAAAGATAACTGGATGCAATGCCTGAGGCTTGGATTCTTGCCTCTTGGTGTCTCTAGGAAGCCAGCTCTGTGACCTTGGGTGGGTCTCTCCTTTTGACACACCATCCAAGTCACCTTCAAGGCCTTGTATCAGCCAACAGGGCCATCAGAGTGACACATATCCCCACAGGTTATTTCTCCATCATGCTACATGTCCACTATTTGTCAGCAGAGGTCTCATTTCCATGTCCCTTCACTCTGGGACTCAGGATGGTGGGACAGCCACCATCTCCATTGCTGCAGATGACTGTGACAGACGGAAAGAATTCTTTGGAGGGTCTGGCCCTGGCAATCACAGGCTCTGGCCTTGAAGTGACTTATGTCATGGCCTCTCACAACTTACTGGGCAGAACAAGTCACATGGCCCCACACAAACACAGGGGCCCAGAAAGTATAGTCCTACCTCTGCCTGCCACTTGTTGAACAGCATTAACAAATATCCAGGGCTTTTTCCAATGCCGTATTTTCAGAAATCTCCAGTTTGCACTGAAATCAGAATTTTCATTTCTACCTGTCATGGTCAGGTTCATGTGTCAACTTGGCCAAGTGGTGGTACCTGTTTGTCTGGTTGGGCATGTGCTGGCCTGTCTGTTGCGATGAGGACATTTCATAGAATGAAATCATGAGCACATCCGCTGCATCCACAGCTGATTCCATTTGTAATCAGCCAAGGGGTGTGTCTTTTACAATGAGTGATGGCCAATCTAATCACTGGAAGCCTTTTAAGGAGGATTCAGAAGAGACAGGCTCTCTTCCTGCTTTGGCCCGCGAGCCTCTCCTGTGGAGTTCGTCCAGACCCTCCATCAGTCATCGGCTTCACAGCCTGCCCTGTGGATTTTGGACTCTGCGTTCCCGCGGTCACGTGAGACACTTATATAAATTTTATATTTGCGAGTGTTCCCTGTTGATTCTGTTTCTCTAGAGAACCCTAACTAATACACTACCTTTCACTTGGATCAGGATCCCTGTCTGTTCTCCTTCATCCACCAAGTGCTGGTTGACAATTCTTTAATTTCTCCATGGATGTGTCTACTATACCTCTATGGTCCTACTAGTTGTGTGACCTTGGGCAACTTACTTAGCTGCTCTGTGAGTCAATTTTCCCATCTGTACACTGGGGACAATAATAGGGTTGTTGTACAGATTAAATGGGTTAGTATTGAGAACAGTGCCTGGTATACACCGAGTGCTAAAAAAAGTGTTAGACATTACTGAGGGAGATGAAATAGTATAGAGGCTATGAGTGCTAGCTCTGGAGCCAGATACCTGCCTTCAAATCCCTGCTCCACCTCTTCCTAATCATGAGCCCTGGGGCAGGGGAGTTTTCTTATCTGTAATGTGGGGAAAGTGCTTAGGTCTACTACATGGGATTGTTGTGAGGAGCAAATGAATGAATACACATAAAGCACCTTGAACAGTAGTTGGCATATAGTTCTCAAAAATATCAGCTTCTTTTATGGTATTGTCAGATAAATAGCTTGTGACACCACTGACTCTACCCTATGCTTTTTGGAAATCTTTCCACTCTTGGTTTCCTGGGCCTCATCCTTTCCAAATTTTCCTCCTGCTTGGGTTGTTTTTCATTTTGGAAAGAAGCTTCTCTAGCCTTTAAAGGTTGGGGTTCCCCAGGGTGCCATTAGGCTGTCTGCTCCATGTGTTCTCTGGGGGAGCTTGTTCATTTTCCTGGCATTGGCTCCTGCCATACACTAGCGGCTCCCAAACATTCATCTTCAGCCCCAGCCTTTCTCCGTGTCTATTTGACTCATCCATCTGATGTTCCACAGCATGCCACATTTCTGGAATTAAATTCATTACCTTACCCTGCTACCATTCTCACCCATCCAGGTACCCAGTTTCTTTTACTGATTCTTAGCACGATAGCTGAAAGGATGAGCTTTGGAGTTAGTGGCCTGATTTGGAATCCTTGCTCCAAACTAGCTGTGTGACCTTGGGAAAGTGACCTCACCCTTCTGAGCCTCACTATGCTAACCTCAAAAATGGGGACAATAATAATACCTACCTCATAGGGTAAATTTGAAGCTTAAATGGGGGTCATTAGGTAAATCACTGGTATAGTATCTGGCTCACAAATAAGGGCTCAATAAATGGTAGTTGCTATTATTATTATCAGAATGATGATTCTATAGATGCTTCTTCAATGCTGAAGTGATTCTGCCTTAGTTTAAGCATTCACTTTCTCCTGCCTGGATGATTGCAATAGCTTCCTACCTAACTGGCCTCTTTTCCTTCCCCAGTCTTGTCCATCGCCACTGACCCTTGTTACCTCCAGAATTATCTTTCTAAAACACATCTCTGATCACATTATCTGCCACTTAAGACCTTCAAATATCTTCTTTATTGCCCTAAAACATAAAGACCAAACTTGTTAGCTTGGCACCTTCAGGTTATTTCAACACTGCTAGCTTATGGGCACTTAAAAACCCTCTATTGATTACTAATTTTTTTACATGTAATCACTACTGATGTCAGCGCATATACTTGCAGATGGGCTAATTAGTATAGGAGGTTCTGCGTAGCACCGGACATGGTACAACAAACTCTAGAGGACACCTTTCAGGAATGGCGTCCCCGGGACACAGTGGTGCGTCATAGAGCTGGACAGTGCAGCCCAGCCTGGAAGAGGCCTGGATTCTCATGGCGCCTTCATCTCTGTGCAAGTCACTCAATGGTAGCTTTGAGCTTCCTCCTCTGTAAAATGGTGGTAGCAAGACTCAAACTACCTCCCCCTTGAGTCGTTGAGAGATTTGTAAATGTGAAAGAGCTTATAAACTGCCATGTGCTGTTTTTCAGAAATGCTCCTGCTGTTATTGTCGTCAGTGGTGACTGAGCAGTAAAGACTGCAAAGATCCTCACCGCCCACAGTCAGTTTCTGAGATAAAAGCCCCATTATGAGCAGTGGGTGTGTGACAAGCCCATGGATATTATTTATAGATAGTTTAGACTCTCTAGTCTTTCTTATTTCAATGGCAATATGCATAATAGCAGAAAATAACTGTCTAGCAAAAAAGGAGAAAATAAAAATACCCATAATCCAACCTACACAGGAACAAACATTATTAATTCCTTGATATGTTTTCTCCTAGAATCTTCCCCAGGCATATGCGATATATGCATCATTTATATATGGCTTTTCCTCACTTAATGTATCACAGACCTCTTTCAATACATTGAAATGTATTTACATCTCACAATGTGATCATTAAAAGCTGCATACTATTCCATTGTGAGGATGCGATTTATTTAACCAACACTCTACTAAACTGGCATTTAGGTTAAGTTTTACTTTTTCCCTTTTACAAATGGGCTGCAAGGAATGTTGTCATAGCTAAATCTCTGTGCCCATCCATGCCTATTTCCTCAGCTCAAATCACAGGAATGGAATTATAGGGTCATAGAGCAGTCACATTTTTTAAAAGTTTTTTCAAAGAACTGTCAAGTAGCCCTCTGTTAAGATTGCATACCCGATTGGATTTTGAAGGTCATTTCTGTCTAATAGTAGAACGTGCAAAATAAATAAACTTTGAACTTTCAAATGGAATTAGCCTCTGCTGGGCTATTAATATGGTTTTAATCAGAAATGCTTATAGTTCTCAGCTGGGAAATGGTGTTCAATGTTGGTAGTAGGAAAGTCATATTGATAGGTTTCAGGCCAATTTCTTCAGGTGTCTTTAATATTTAAAATTTGGGAAATATATATATATATATATATATAATAGTTTTACTTTAACTGATTGTGGTAATGCTGACACGTGTCTGATTCTCCTCTCCTTCAGGGGCAAGGGAGACTCAACCTGAGTCTCAGAGCATCTCCAGGAGGTCGGTTAACCCAGAGAGTCCCCTGGATCCACAGGGGACTTAGTGCAAATGAGAAATTTATTGTGCTAGTCACTAAGATTTGGGTTTTTTTTTTTTTTTACTGAAGCATGGCTTAATTTATCCTGGCACATACGGTGACATAATTTGACTCCAGAGCTGAGTCATTAGTCACTTTATAAATACTTCTTTGAGTATCTATTCTGTGCTGGGCACTGGGGAGGATAGAAGAAAGTATAAACTTAATCTCTGTTTGAAAAGGGTCTACAACTTTGATTGTGATGTGGTTCATCACTATTGTCTGTTGAATAACGTGTGTATATTCTAGATACTATAGTGCTACATCATTAGTATATACTTTTTAAATTGTGCATACTGGGACAAATTGGCTCATGTATTAATTTGACAGGTATAATAAACATTTATTGCTTTGGTGGGTCCAGCCATCCTTGCCCGCCTCCTCTTGGCAGCTTTCCCTCTTCCTTTGGAAGATTTCTGTGCTACTCCATGTGGTTCTGATGGGGTCACCAACTTTAGTCCCCACTTCCCAGGGCACAGGAAAAGTCCTACAACTTTCCTGGAATTAGGTGACTGGAAAGTGGAAGGAGTGGCTCTATCTTGCACCCTGTATCATGAGCTGTAAAGAACTGATCTCAGAAATGATGTCCGTGAGGAGCCTGAGATAATGACAACTTGTAGATCAAAGCTGGGAGAAAATTTGGAGTGTTGAACAGAGGCAGAATTCCTAGAACCTGACAAGCCTGGAGCTGGTATCACCTCTATGCCTCCTAGATATGTGAGCCAACGTATCCCCTTTCTTCCTTTTTGTTTAAACCAGTTGCAACTGCTTTCTGTCTCCTCCAATGAAGGAATTTCCACTAATGTGATGAATAGAATTATAACATGGTAATAACAACCAATATTTATTGAAAGCTTTCCATACATGATCTCATAGAATCTTTATAATAATCCTACTACATTGGTATAATTATTAGCATCATCCCCATTTCCAGAAGAGGAGAGTGAGATTGAGCCAAGATAAGTAAATTGCCCAAGGTCACACAGGAGTGGGGATCCCAGCAGTCCCACTTCCACGCCCGCCATCTGAACTACAGTGCATTGCTCTGCATGGGACTTAATAACAAACTTTACAGAAAGTGTTTCCCATTTTTTATTTCTCTATCTGGAATGATCTTCTCCAAAGGGCGATAAAATAATTTGTGGCTGTTTTGCAGAAGTGAATACCATTCTTTCTGGTTTGCAGAGATGAAATACAAATCCTTCTGATTTTTATTTTTCACTTGAAAAGAATCTAGAATAAGCATTTGATTATCTGGTATCTTTCTAGAAACTTTGCTTACAAGTACTGAATTTAGGATGCTGAGGAATTGTGATCAGAACCTCTGATGAGCAAAATACTATCCTAATTCTGGTTGAAGACCTATTATTGCTGGTGTATTACCCCACAGCAATCATGTATTTTATTTTATTGCTTTCCCTCTTTTTGATTATCAGTCCAGCTTGGAGAAACCCATGGGTCTTTCCGGTGAGCTGGCCACAAGGACAAGGGCATGCCACTGCTGAGTGGGTTTTAAGACCTCTGTGGTAGAGGACCATGGCTGCCTGCACTCTCCAGCAGTGCAGGACAGGACGAGGAGGCTGTAGGAGGCAGTCACTCACTCAGGCGCCGGCGGGGGCTGAGGCCACTGGCCGGGTTTCATTATGCTAATGGATCTGTGGAGCCAGTGACCCCTTGGGGGAAGCAAGAACTCTTAAAGGTCCATTTGAAGTCTTTGCGCCATCAGTTAGAGGCTTGTGACACCTGTTCTTGGCACCTCCTAATTGATTTTGTTTTTCAGTAGCATAGAGAGCACAAAGACCGATGACCTTGGGGACCTAACAAAAGTTGGAGGGGAGACAGCTCAGTGGAAGTGGCATTCGGAATGCAGACTCTGGAGACCACCTGCCTGAGCGTGAATCCCAGCTCTTGTCCCCTCTGATCCTTGCAGTTCAGGCAGGAGACTTCCCCTCCCTGCTTTTGAAATGGAGATGATAATAGTACTCACCTCAGAGGGCTGTTTGAAGTATAAAATGGATTAGTACAGTACATGTAAAACACTTGGATTGTGCTCGGTGATTGTAAAACGTGCTCGATAAATGTTAGAGGAGAAAGCTTCGGGAGAGCTGACCTTTGCATGTAAAACAGCATTGTCCCTGTGAGTCCAGATTAAGCATTTAACAGCTAGGTGACCTTTGATAGGCTATGTGTTCTTTCTGTCCGTGGATGAAATGTGATCCCCAAGAAAGCACCTTAAGTGACATCTGACATAACAGAGGTGCTTAGTAAATGGTCCCTTCTTTTTCTCTGGGATTCAGTTTTCCCATCCGTTAAGTGAAGGCAGTTGAGAGATCTTCCCTTCTAACTGCCCAAGAATTTGAGTCTGATTTCAGAGATCCTGAATAAACAGGATCTCCTTTTTGGGATTGCCCAGGTGAGAGCTAAAGCTTTGGGGTAAGTAGAGCTCCCTTAGGGTTAAGGCATCATCACCCAGGAATGTTGCTTTCCACTGTGGCCCAGGACAGAGGGCAGAGGGCAGAGGGCAGGAATGGGTGCAGGGAGGAGGCAGCGTAGTGAGGTGGTGGTGATGAGGGACTCCAAACCAACTTTGCCATTATTCATGAGGTGAGGGGCCTTGCTGTCTCCCAGCCTCTAACTTCCTCAGCTGGAAAACAAGAAAGCACCATTTAGAGGTACTTCTAAGGAGTGGGAGTATCAAGAGACCTGGCCAAGGAGTGCTGAAGCAGAATGTCTGGGAAATTCAGGAGAAGATGGGGTGAAAGATGGAGAAGCACCTCAAACAAATTTCATCATCTCACAGTTGAGGCCAGATTTAACCTTCAAATCTGGAGGATCTAGAATCCTGACGTAATTCAGCTGGTAGACCTATCTCAGAGTTAATGATAATTAAAATGATAATGATTCTAAAAATAACTTACTGGGTGCCAACCACAGTGTTTAATGTTCTATTTGCATTATCTCAGTTGAATTTTCCAATCAACCATAAGAGATAACAACAATTGTTATCCTGGTTTTGCACATGAAGAAATTGAAGCTCAGAGAACTTCAGTAGGCAGCCTAGGGTCACTCAGCCTGAAAGCTGTGAACTGGAATGCTAAGTGTGCTGGTTTGAAAGAAGTATGCCCCCTAAGAAAAGCCATGTTTTAATCAAAATATCATTTC
>PVIY010023654.1:0-39080 GCA_004026745.1 Myrmecophaga tridactyla | reverse complement strand
AAGTTAGAACAGGCTGAGACTAAGGATCCGTAGTTTCAGGAAGCAGATTTTATTTGCTATGGCCATAGGGCTCAGTGAGTAGCCTCTGAAAGTCTGAGCCCTGAACAAAAGGCAACCTTAGCTTTTATAGACTCTTTGACATGTTAAAGACAAGGTAAACAATTGGCTGATTTAAGTTGAGAATGGCCCAGAGCTGAACCATTGAGGGGCCCCCACCCCAGGAATGTCTTCTCTTGCCTACGTGCATCTTCACCAGTTCCTGAAGGCTAGGGGAGGGGGGTTCTACCCCAGGAAAATGTGCCTTATCTCACTTGCCTGCAAGGAGAGGGGGTTTGGGGATTTTCCACAGAGAGCACAGCTAAACCAGAAAGAGGGCAAGGCCTGCCTGCTACAACACAAGATACAACCCAGCCTAAGTTTATAGACATGCCTTCAACACCACACTGTATCTGAAGACATTTCCTTTTCTTCCACAAAGGATCCATGCCTCTTTCCCAATGCCCCTGCCTGTTGACATTTGGTTTTGGCATAATGCATTTGTTATATTCAGTGGAAGCATATTACAATGTTACTATTGACTGTAGACCCTAGGTTACATTGATTGTACTTTTCCCATATATTACTATTTTCAACAACCTGCCATACTGATATTCCTTTGTTCTTCCTCTCGCAAAATCATTTTTAAATTTGTACATTTAATCACCAATCACTGTACACTCTAGGCATCCTTAAATTATATATCTCAGTCTTTATCCTCTATCCAACCTTCTGATTTCATACATGTCTCAGCCCTTCTCTCTCAACCATGCTCACATTTAGTTTCATTCAGTGTACTTACATTATTGTACTACGATCAGGTAGTATTGTGCTATCCATATCTGAATTCTTACAATCAGCCTTGGTGCATAATCTGTACTCCTTCAGCACCAATTGCCCAATCTATACCCTATTTCTATCCCCTGATAAACTGTATTCTTAACTTAAATTCTCCAAGTTCACTCATTAATGTTAGGTCATATCAGTGAGACCACACAGTATTTGACCTTTTGTTTCTAGCTAATTTCACTCAGCATAATGTCTTCAAGGTCCATCCATGTCGTTACATGGATCATGACTTTATTCTACCTTACAGTTGTGTAATATTACATTGTATGTATACACCATAGCTTGTTTAGCCACTCATCCATTGATGTAAATTTGGGTTGTTTCCTTCTCTTGGCAATTGTAAATAATGCTATTATAAACATTGGTGTGCAAATGTCCATTTGTTTCTCTCATGTCCTCTGAGACATTCTTACTTTCCTGAGGAACCACCAAACTGTTTTCCACAGCAGTTGTACTATTTTACATTCCCACCAACAGTGGATAAGTGTGCCTCTTTCTCCATATCTTCTCCAGCACTTGCATTTTCTGTTTTGTTTTTTGTGGGTTTTTTGTTGTTGTTGTTGTTGATGGCCATTCTAGTGTGTGTGATATGATATCTCATTGTGGTTTTGATCTGTATTTCCCTAATAGCCAGTGAAGTTGAACATTTTTTCATGTGCCTTAGCCATTTGTATGTCTGCTTCTGAGAACTGTCTGTTCATGTCTTTTGCCCAGTTTTTAGTTGGGTTGCTTGTCTTTTTCTTGTTAAGTTGAAGAAGTTCTTTATATATTCTGGATACTAAACCCTTTTCTGATATGTGGTTTGCAAATATTGTCTCCCATTGTGTAGGCTGCCTTTTTACTTTCTTGACAAAGTTCTCTCATACACAAAAGTATTTAATTTTGTGGCATTCCCATTTATCTATTTCTTTCTTCAATGCTCATGCCTTGGATGTAAGACCTAGAAAACCACCTCCTATTACAAGTTTTATAAGATATTTCCCCACATTTTATTCTAAAAGTTCTATGGCCTTAGCCCTAATGTTTAGGTCTTTGATCCATTTTGAGTTAATTTTTGTATAAGGTATAAGCTATGGATCCTCTTTCATTCATTTGCATATGGATGTCCATTCTCCAAGCACCTATTATTGAAGAAGCTGCTCTGTCCCAGGTGAGTTGGCTTGACAGCCTTATCAAGGATCAATTGTCCATAGATGAGAGGGTCTACATTTGAATACTCTATTTGATTCCATTGGTCAGTATGTCTATCTTTATGCCAGTACCATGTTGTTTTGATTACTGTAGCTTCATAATATGCTTTAAAGTCAGATAGTGAAAGACGTCCATTTTCATTTTTCTTTCTCAGGATATTTTTAGCTATTCAGTGCACCCTTCCTTTCCAAATAAATTTGGTTATTGGTTTTTCTAGTTCTGAAAAGTAAGTTTTTGAGATTTTAATTGGCATTGCATTGAATCTATAAATCAATTTGGGTAGAATTGACATCTTAACTATATATAGTCTTTCAACCCATGAACATAGTATGCCTTCCATTTATTTAGGTCTTCCATGATTTCTCTCAGAATTTTACTGTAATTTTCTGTGTATAGGTCTTTTGTATCACTGGCTAAATTTATTCCTAAAGATTTTATTTTTTGGTTGCTATTGTAAATGGAATTTTTTCCTTGATTTCCTCCTCAGATTGCTCATTTCTAGTGTATAGAAACACTACTGATTTGGGGGTGTTGATCTTGTACCCTGCACTTTGCTATATCCAAGCATCATCATCTTTTGTTAATCTTTGTGCTATTCCAACATGGCAGCCAGAATAATTCTTCAAAATATGAGATCAGGTAATGCTTCAGCTCAAAATCCTCCATTAGTTTCCCATATAAAACTTCAAGTTAAAGTCCTTACCATGACCTACAAGGCCATATAAATTGTAGGCCCCTGTCCCCACCATTACCACTATTCACCTACCCTCATCTTCTTCTAATTCACTCCAGCAACATTGTTCTCCTTGATATTCTTTAACCCTCCAAACATTACTTTTTCCTCTCCCTAAAATGCTCTTCCAGATATCCACATCTCTAGTTTCCTCTTTCTTTTGAGTCTTTTTATATAGGTCTTTTCAGGGTAAGCCTTCTTCTAATCCACACCTAAAAGTGTCACAATTCTCTCCACATAACTATACAAGATTCAATTTCTACTTCCATTCTCTATATTTCTCCTTACCATTTATTATTATATATCATACTAACTCTTTTGCTTATTTATTTTCTTTATTGTCTACATTCCTCCTAGAATGTAAGCTTCAGGGAAGTGTGATTTAAAAAAAAAATCTGTTTTGTTCACTGCAGTACACCAATGCCTAGAAACATAACAAGTGCTCAATATATATTTAGTAAATGAATGTTTATTGATTCTATTATTCTATCTTCTAAATACCTTTTTCCTTTACCACCACCCTCTTTCAGGCCACCACCATCTCTGGCCTAGATTAATGAAAAAAACTTTTTATTGGTTTTCCTCCCTCCATTCTTTTACTGTAACATTTATAGAATGCAAATCTGTTGTCAGTCTCCTGCCCAGTTCCATGACTGGCCATCCTTGATCTTCAAATAAAATCTAAACTGCTTACAAGGCTCATAGTGAGCTCATTTCTCCAGGTTCTCTCTACTGAACCTTTGCAAAGATGGAACATTCTATTCCCTGAACTCACCATGTTCTCTCACTTCCTAGTGCTCGTACACAGTATAAACTATTCTATATCTAGAACAGTTGTGTCCTTTTCACCATCTGGCTAACCCCTAGTCATCCTTTGTAGTTTCCTCTTGTACAGCTCACCTCTTCACTTCCATCCTCAGGATGAGGTGCTTTGCCCTTCCTGTGCGAAACTTTAGCTCCCTTGACTTAGTTCTATCACAGTGTCTTGCACCAGGTAGAGAATATAAAGGCAACTAGACCTCTATCCTCCCAAGTTTATGGGTAGATAGAAAACAGAGGTAATCACTGCAGATTAATTTAACAGTAAAATATGGATATAATAACACACGGGTTTTGGTTGGGTGAAGTTTTCATTGAATGTTTTTACAAGGGGAGAGGCCTGAATATGTTTCACGATCAAAGAGAAATGTTCTGTGGGAGAGAAGAGATTGAAATTAACAGAAATAAGAAATAATTGGGGAAACAAAGGAGGAAAGCTTGAGAACTGGGCTAAAAACATGAGGATTCTTTCTTTGTTAGAATAGGGAAGGAAGTAGGATTGGATGTAAAGGTGAAGCCAAGGATTTTATAAACCAAAAATGTGTGGAGGCACTCTATGAGATGTGAGTTTGGAGTTTGTTTGGATAGGCACTAGAATTTGAAGCTTCAGGGAGGGCTGTTTATGTCAAACTGCTTTATCTGTTCAGTAGTACACAGAAGCCTTGATAATGAATTATGACCCCCTTCAGGAAGGAAAACAAAACAAGTTTATTTGAAGAGATAATATTCTCTAATCTACTTGGGATATGTTTTGGTTTGCTAAAGCTTCCAGAATGTAATATACCATAAAAGGATTGGCTTTTATAAAAGGGACTATAGAAAAGCTACAAGTTGATGGTCCTAAGGCCATGAAATGTCCAAATTAAGGCATCAACAAGAGTATACCTTCACTCAAGAAAGGTTAATCATGTCTGGGGTTTCTCTGCCACATGGGAAGGAACATGGTGATGTCTGCTGGCCCTTTGCTCCTGGGTTTCTTTACTTTCAGCTCCTGGTTCCAGTGGCCTCCTTTCTAAGAGTCTGTGGGTCCTCACTTAGCTTCTCCAGAGCAAACTCTGGGTTTCATCTCTCAGCTTAGAATCTCCAAACATCTGTGTCTGGTTTCATCTCTCTGCTGTCTGTGTCATCTCTCGGTTCTCTGTGTTGGCTCTTTTAAGGACTCCAGTATGCTAATTAAAAATCACTTTGAATGGGTGGGACCACATCTCCACGGAAATAATCTAATCAAAATCTATCTCCCAGTTGAGTGGGTCACATCTCTATGGAAACAACCTAATCAAGAGATCCCACTGAAACAAATAGGTGGATAGGATTAAAAGAACATGGCTTTTCTTGGGGTGCATAACATTTTCAAACTAGCACAACATAATTAGCCTAAAGTGGATTAAAATGACGTGTATGTATTTTATAGTCTTCAAAGACATGATGGCTTAGTGTTGGCCATTGTTCAGCATAGTACATCCCCTACCTGACATAAATTGCAATTTCACATCAATTCTTCTGGACTCTGTATTTGTGCAAGTGACACTCACAAGAATGGATCTGTTCAAAAGGTACAATCTAACTTGGAGGATACCTTTTCTAGCATCTCTCATGCATTTTCTTTTCCTTCAGTTTCTTTGGCTGTACAGATGCTACTGCTAATATCAGCATATTATAATCTATGCTCCAAATTATAAACCTGCTAGTTATCCTGTTAATCATTTTCCCTTTCTGGTTATTATTTCCAGTGTAATAATAATTATTATATTTCTAAAATTGACAGAGGATGGCTCTCAAGAGGAACAATAATGAAAAAGGAAAAGAAAATAGTAGGTCAGAAAATATTTCAGTTTAATAAGAATCTACATGCTATGGATGGGATTAGCTAAATCCAAACAATTTTCCCCAAAAGCAACTTATCCTAAAATGTGATGTGAAGACAGACTAATGATAAATTCAAAGCGCCTTCCTTCATATCAAAAGGAAACAATTCACCTGAATTCAAATCAGAGAAACTAAAAATTTAAATAGAATTAAAGTCAATAATGCCATAAATACATAGAGATAGAAAATTTTTCTAAAATCTAGGGGGAAAAATAATCAAGTAGAGTATGTCTCTAGCATTGTCAAGTCTGGTAAATGCTGTATTTGAGGGAGGGCAATGGTGGCTCAGCAGCAGAGTTCTCACCTGCTGTGCTGGAGACCAGAGTTAGATTTCAGTGCCTGCCCATGCTAAAAAAAAAAAAAAAAAAAAAAAAAACCTGTATTTGAGTAAAATTGAACATTCTGGCCCCTAGGAAATCAAAAAGTTAGTTTTTTATTTGAAGGTTTTCTTGTAAGCTGAATGAATTTTTCAGCAACCAAACTATTTTAGTATAATGTTAACTAGTTACATTTTTTAACTAAGTGATTTTCACTTTGCCTTCAAATTTCTGAATTCAAGGGTAATAGAAGCACTCCAGCAGGTAAAAGAGCGTAGATCCCATTGTGAAAAAGAAAACTGCCTTTTGAAAGTGCATGAATTTGCATGGTGTGAGTCGTCTGGTCTGGCCCACTGTGAGAAAGCTGAGTCCTGAAGTTAGAGACATTCAACCTGAACACAAATTCCTGACATTGCAGCCCACCATGAGGTCTGATCCAAACCAATCTGTATTAATATCAAAACAGCTCCATATAAACATCACTGGAAACCTGAGTACAGATTGACAGTACAAGTGACATTTTTCAGAAAGATACGCAGTGTTCAAACTTTTAAACTTGAAGAACCAAGTAATACTAACTCCAATACAATATGAAATAGTCTAAGTCAGAATTTCTCAAACTTGTCACTGTGGACATTTTGGGCTGGATGAGTCTTTGTGGTGGGGGCTGCCCTGCGTGTTGCGGGGTGCTGAGCAGCATCCTTGCCCTCTACCCACATGCTCTCAGTAGCACATGTCCCTCTCCTCTCTTGAGGTGTGACAACCAAAATTGTTGCCAGACATTGTCAAAAGTCCCGGGGGACAAAAGAGACTTTTGACTCCTGGTCTAACACTCTTTCCAGTATTAAAAGAAAGAGAACTAAATGTTTTATATTTAACCCAAAATCTCCCTCAAACTTGAAGGGTTTTCTGGGTAATGAGCATCACATGTAAGATAATTAGCTGAGATACTATTGCAGATCTTTATTAACTGTTTGTGCCAGATGTGAAACTCTCTGTAGATAATGAACAGCTAAACTTGGTTGTCCCATTTCTTTAAGAGAATATATCTACTCTTTTTCTCTCATGGGAAGAAAATAAAACAATGCAAAAAAAAAAACAAACCCAAAACAGTTTGTAGAAAGATACCTATAAACCATTAATTGACGCAATATTTAAAAACATTTTTCTAGAAGTGAAAAATGGTGTGGAACTGCTTTTCAGATAAGCAAGTTCAAAGAGCACATTCTCTTGTGATCCCTTGCAAAGCTTTTCTAGCAATTGGTATCATTTCAAAAGATAGAGGTGTATCTGACCCATTAGAAAATGAGGACAAAGTCTACCTCCAAATTTGGCTTATCTCTGCCAGTCCCGTTAACACCTGGGGCACAACTCTTCACTGGAGCTCTGTGCAGTAGACATCTCTTTTCTAAGACTGGACAAGGACTAGACAGAGAAGAGTAAATAGTAAGAGCCATGAACATTGTCTTGGATCTCCTTCTACTTCTGGCCACCATCATCTACTCCTATTTGGAGGCATTGGTGAAATTTTTCATTCCCCGGAGGAGAAAATCTGTGGCTGGGGAAATTGTTCTCATTACTGGAGCCGGGCATGGGATAGGCAAGCTGACTGCCTATGAATTTGCAAAACGGAAAAGCAGACTGGTTCTGTGGGACATTAATAAGGTAATAGATTCATCTGCCTTTCTCTTTTAAAATCATAACCAATGCACGTGTTTTAAAAATTGACTTGGCATCTGCTTATCTTTTTATTTTTATTTTTTAACTGTTTGATAAATAAACTTCCTGGAGCCTTATTCTACCTATGCATCAGTTTGATTAGATAAAAGGAACATAACTGAAACCTAACAGAGATTTTTATAACATGGTATACAAGTTGCTAACACAAGCTCAGGAGCTATTCTCTCTCTAAGCTGTTTAACTTGGGGGATGTCACTTAATTTCTCTCTATTTCAGTTTCCTTAACCCTGAAATGGTGATAATACCTCAGAGAATGATCAAGAACTGGAGTTGGCAAACTACAGTCAATTGGCCATATCTGGCCAAGGGGCAGCCTATCAAGCTAAGAATGTTTTTTACTTTCTTTTTCTTCCTTTATTAGAGAAGCTGTGGGTCTACAGAACCATCATGAATAAAGCACAAGATTCCCATATTTCACCCCACCACCAACATTCTGCATTGGTGTGGAAGACCTGTCACAATTGATGATTGCCTGGTTTTTTACATTTGTAAAGGGTTGTCAAAACAAGCAAACAAAAAAGAGTATGCCACTGAGACCTTTTATGTTCCCTTCTCCCAGTCCTAAATATTTACTATGTGGCTCTTTACAGAAAAAGTTTTCTAATCCCAGGTTAAGAGGATTAAATGAATGAATATTTTAAGTGCTTAGAACAGTGCCTCAAACATGATAAGCATTTTGTTTTTTAAGTAAAATCTACATGCAATGAGTCATTCTGCAACCCATGGATCTAGGATTAAATATGACTTTTAAGTCTTATTATTTACCAAATATATTTTGTAAGGCTATAGCTGCCATGGACAGTGATCCCTCTGATGGATCTGGCCAAAGTAAATTGAAAACCTCCTGGAAAAGATTCACCATTCCTGTTGCCATTAAGAACATTTGTGATTCATGGGAGGAGGTCAAAATATCAACAATCACAGGAGTTTGGAAGAAGTTGATTCCAAACTTAATGGATGATTTTGAGGGGTTCAACACTTCAGTGTCCTGAAGATGTGGTATGAATAGCAAAAGAGTTAGAATTAGAACTGGAGCCTGAAGGTGTGATTGAATTGCTACAATTGCATGATAAAATTTGAATCGATGAAGCATTGTTTCTCAAGGAAGAAGTAGTTTCTTGAGATGGAATCTACTCCTGGTGAAGATGCTATGAACATTGTTGAGATGACAACAAAGGATTCAGAATATTACATCAATTTAGTTGATAAAGTGGTGGCAGGGTTTGAGAGGATTGACTCCAATTTGGAAAGAAGGTCTGTGGGTAGAGTGCAATCAAATAGCATCTCATGCTACAGAGATATCTTTCAAAAAAGGAAGAATCCATCGATGCAGCAGAATTCATTGTTGTGTTATTTTAAGAAATTACCATAACCACCCCAACTTTTAGCAACCACCACCCTGATCAGTCAGCAGTCATCAACATTGAGGCAAGACCCTCCACCAGCGAAAAGATTACAGGTCACTGAAGACCCAGATGATGATTTTTTTTTTTTAGCAATGAAGTATTTTTTAATTAAGGCATGTACGCTCTTTTGTTTTGTTTTTTGACATAATGATATTGCATACTTAATGGACTACAGTATAATGTCGACATAACTTTTTTATGCACTGGGAAACCAAAAAAATTATGTGACTCTATTACAATATGCGCTTTATTGCAGTGGTCTGGAACTGGGTCTGCAATATCTCCGAGGTGTATCTGTAACAACATGAATTTAACCTTAGATTTCTTTCCAGACATTGACTTTGGGGAAAGGAATGGTATTTACTACATTTTTTAGTTTTAAAATTTCCAGTACAAGAAAAAGCAAAATTAGAAAGAAGTTATATTAAATGATTTTAATAAAATTCTGTTCAAAGGGCCCAAACTCACAAGGTTTCTTTGAATCCTTGAATTTTACTCTTAAACATTTATGGTAGTAAATGATTCACTCAAAGGCTGTAAATGCAACTTTGATCTCCTGTAACACAAAAAGGCACTAACTGCCCTTCTGTTACAGCTGGCTGTTTTTGCTTTACAAGATAAGAGTCATGTTAGCAATTTGACCCTCATTCAATCTAAACTGTTGCTTGGGGAACATCATCAAAGTGGAGAAAATGTTCGCTTCGCTTACAAAAAAGACCAGGAGTGCTCTGGTTCAGTTAGAAGACTGAAGAATTTTTAATTATTTAATGAAATTGTCTAATGAAATCTCTTATTACTAATGCCCTGTACCGAACTCGAACTAGAGATGAAAGACTGATGGTGGTTCTTGCAGTTTGGTAGTGAGTAAATTGCCAGCTGAAACCTAATTCAGGTGAAAGGTTCTCCTGTCCTCTCTTTTTTATTCCCCTGAAACTACCCCACCCCCACCCCCCACATGAGCCCATATGAGGGGGTATTGGCTCTGTGACTAAGGATCCTAATCTCTTTTAGGGTTTCTGCTCTCGGGATTTCAGGCTGCTGCTCCAAGGTCATAGCCCAAGATCATGAAATATCAAGGACCCCAGGGAGGCCGCATTGGCAAGGGAACTCACCTGGCCACTTATTCATGGGTTACCCCAAATTCCAGCGACACACACTAACATTCCAATATGCGAATACAAAAGGCTTTTGGGTATCTTGCCTCTTCATTACAGAGAAGAGTTTACATGTTGCAAGAGAAAAAAGAATACTTTTTTCTTACCATGTTCTCTACAAAAGTCAACAAAAGTCAAAACTGAAAAGAATTCTCCTTTTCCAGATCAAGATGCAGATCAAGAAACATTAGGGTCATCTAATCTTGGAAAAGAAGTCACTGAATTTAGGCTGATTTAGTAAGTTGCTCTGTCTCCATGTTCCAGAGTTTTGTGCAAGTTTGTTCCATAAATGAGAATACATTCTGGTCCTTCCCCATCTTCACTCCAGAACACCTGAAGAATATAATGTATTCCTAAGAATGCTGACTTTGTCTCCCTATGAAAGTCGTTCTCAAATAAGGATTTTTCTTTCCCCTTCCTTCCTCCAGGGATAAATCAGAATCAAGAAAAAAATACGAAGGGCAGGGTCTATAGTTTTAAATTATTGCTCGTTTAGACCTGCTGTTTAGCACTTCACCAGGTATTACACAGTTGGTGCTCAATAAATGTTTGTAAGATGAATTGCTGTCTTTTCCTCCTCCATACTCAAACCTTCTTGCAAAGGGCAATCTTTTTTTTTTTTTTTTGCACTGTCAGGCACCAGGAATCGAACCTGGGTCCCTGCATGGCAGGGGAGAACTTTGCCTGCTGAGCCACCATGGCCTGCCCGAGAGCAATCTTTTTCAAGAATGGTCTTCAAGCTGTAAGAGTAGCTTATTTTTAAAAGCCTCCAAACCATTATGAAAACCTATAAAAACACGAAGGACTCTTTCTTTCTTTTCTTTATTTTGACTGATGTGGATTGGCTGTCTAGAGTGCAACAACACAAAAGGTGAAAACATACGTCCTATATGAATGCTCACCGGCAGAGAAGCCAGGCATAATCTATTCGCAAAATAGGCAATCAGTCTTTCTCGAGGAATTTTCTTAAACAGAAGGAGGCATTTTGGGATATTTCTTCTTCAATGCCTTCTCCCCGACTCCTCAGTCCTCTGGAACCGACATCTTTCTCAATTTGTTTTTTCCAATTACAGCATGGTGTTGAAGAAACTGCAGCTCAGTGCCGTGAACTGGGGGCCACCACGCACGCGTTTGTAGTAGACTGCAGTAGCAGAGAGGAGATTTACAGCTCCATAAACCAGGTGAGACTTTAGGTTATAAATTTCTTCAGATGACTTTGCACTCACTGCCAGACTTGGAAAATGCAAGGATCCATTGTGAATGGATTAGATTTTAACCTCTGCTAAATGAGGTAGTTATGTAACCAAGTATGATACATACTTTTTTCCTTGCATATCCTCCATTCAGCTTTGCCCATTATTATTGTTTCATGTTATTAGTCTATTTCAGTCTGATCAGAAATTTGGGCAGTGGCACAGAGTGACTGAGAAAAGATTTATCACCAAGGAAAATGGATCACTTTCTAGTATCCTTTTGGTCCTATTATTTTTGCCGTAATTTCACTTCCCCCTCCCCTTTTAATTATCTCCTTTGTGGGATTTTATTTATTTTGGTGGTAATCTAATCTTCTATAGGAAATGTAATATTAATAGTTTTTATAACAATTTTTAAAAGGAGCAAATATCAAGTGCTCACAATGAGCCAAGCACTCTGATAAATTATTGCATTATTTAATTTAATTTGAACAGCAATCAGTTAACCTCATTTTGCAGATGAGCAAATTGAGGCTCAGAGAAGTTAAGCCAATTGCCAAAGGTCTTGTAGCTAATGGGTGATGGAATCAGGATTACATAGCAGCACCTTAAAAATGTTTGTTCCGAATTCATGTATCAGTTTATCGGCACTAAAATAATTTCACTTTATTTATAAGCTGTTCTAAACCATGATGTACTGGGTACTGAAATTTAGGTGTTAAAAAAAAAAGCAGTTTATCCCACCTTTGTGACATTCTCTTTTCCTTTACTATTTGGGCTAGAATCTTTTTTCTACCTTAACTCTGAGTGGCCTCATGAAGTACAATAAAGAATCAAATCCCCATATGATACCTGCCTCATAACTGGAGTTTCTATAACGTACCAAATTTATGTGTTCTTTTAATTTCAAAAGGTAAAGAAAGAAGTGGGTGACGTAACCATCATAGTAAATAATGCCGGGACAATATATCCAGCTGATCTCCTTAGTACCAAGGATGAAGAAATTACCAAAACGTTTGAGGTCAACATCCTTGCACATTTTTGGGTATGAATCAGAAAATTTTCTCTTTGTGTATGTCTGATACCTCCCCTTAAGATCCATGAAGTTCGTAATTCAGTTCACACCTTTCTGGGTAGGAGACTGGCCACTTAAATAAAGAATCACCAAATTAATTTGAATGGACGAGCCATAGAGTCTCTGATATAAGGACCCAGAATTTAAGGAGACAAAACCCACCAGAATTTAAGCTGCTTAGTTTGTCTCATCCACCAGTATCATCAGGCACACATCCCACAGAGGCTTGTGGAATGAATGAAATAGCAGAAAGCCCCACGTAGAAAACCTAAGTATTGCAACAGCATAATCCAAGGAATTCTGGAGACTTCCATATTATGCTAACTAAAATATCATTCAAAATATCCCCAATTTAATAGAGCTTATCAGAGGGAGGGATATGATTTTAAAGAACTTTCACTTACTCAGATACACAAGTCTATAAGATTTGAAGTTTTTTGTAAAAAGCATTATATTTGTGTAAAAAAAATAAAGTAGGCTTTTTGGAGAACTTGAAAACAGCTAAACATTAAAATAATAGTAGGGTGGTTAAGGGGGCAGGCTCTGAGTCAGACTACCTGAGCTCTAATCCTGACTCTGCCATTAACAGTGTAAAGTTAACTTCTCTGAGCTCAGTTTCCTTATATGAAACGCACATAATAGCACTTAACCCACAGGGTTGCTGGCAGAGTCAAGAGGTTAATACATGTGAGGTACTTACAGCGGTGTTCAATAAATATTAGCTAGAATTACTTCAGTGGAAAGTAGAGGAGGTGATGCTGGCTCCAGGGGTAGACAGGGAATCAACCAGTCTAAAGGAGAAAACTCTCAGCTGAGGGAAAAAAAAACTGACAAAAATATCAAAAGTCAGAAATAGTAACATATTTTAACTTAAGGAAACAAATTAACTATTGGGAATTAATAGCAGAACTTCGGTTCCTATTAACTTTCTGTAAAGTTTGCTGAAGGTTATAGGGTACAGATTTTCAATGCTTTAGAAGAGATACATACAGTGTATATCTACCCAGGACCTCATTTCATGGAATTGTAGAACTGAAAGGATATCTGAAATCACTACGCTGATATGTGCAAGCGTTTGGGATACTTCTGGGTGGGACACTAGACAAGTTCTAGATCCATGCATTGTTAGAACTTAGCAATATGACTATACAGACATCTCATAACTGGTTAGTTTTATGGGAGACTGAAATACCAATTTCAGCTTCCTTTGTAGAGAGGATTTATATTAATTAACCTTCCAGTGTCTCAGAGTTAGTGGAGAACATAGCACAAATAGGGTCCTGGAAGAGAGAAGAGGAAAAAAATGTAGTCCTCCTAACTTCTTCAGCCTCACAAAACTATAGTTTTCTGTAGCTGTGAAATAAATTCTCCCAAAACTTTTGTGGTTTAATGTACAATAAATGTTTATTATCCCTCACAGTTTTGTGGGTCAGAAATTCAGTGGTGGCTTGCTTTGGCACTTCTGGTGCTCAAGCAATTGCATAAGATTCATAGGGTAGGTCTTCAAAATGTTCACAAAAATATTGATATTTTCCACAAAACAGTAAAGCTTTGGAGAAATAGAAATACTTTTTGTTTACCATAGCATCAATATATAATGCACAACATTTCTACAGGGAGATGCGAAATCTAGTCATGATGCATAATGATTGTGGATCAGTATAAAACTTTTAGCTTATTTGATTCAATTGATTTGGTACTGGTAGATAGGATTTGATTCTTCTAGTTAGAATAATAGAGCACCAAACCAAAAAGTTACATGATCCTTGATTATCATCTGGAATTCTTTTGGCTCTGAAAACTCTGAAATTTTCCCCTGATAGTACTGTTTAGATGATAGTACTGTATCTGAAAAGAAGCTATTTGATTCCTTCTGAAGGGAAGAAGTGGGAATGTTAGGATGGTTTCTTAGCTCAATTCCAGCTCAAACCAATAAAATATTAGTCTTGTTCATTTCTATCATCTGTATAGAAGTAATCATGAATTCTTGGCATATACTGCATATCATCACAACAGTTGTTTCAAATGCCATTCTGTCCTAACAAAGATAAAACTACCTGGTTTGGAAATGTAATGCCTATGTTATTGTTTCCTTTCCCTCTGCAATGATCCTTAAGATCATAAAAGCACTTCTTCCATCAATGATGAAGAGAAATCATGGCCACATTGTCACAGTGGCTTCAGTGTGTGGTCATGGAGTGATTCCTTATCTCATCCCATATTGGTAAGTGTTTCTTTCCAGTGAGTTTATGTATTTTTATATTTTAAGGGGTTATTAGCCTTTATATCCCAATCCTCATGGCAAAGTAATTTAGATTTACCAAATATAAATAATAGTCTAGAATAGATTTTTAAAACTGACCTCCTGAAACAATTAAGCTATTGTAACTAAAATATTTCTAGATTCTGAAAACTCTTCTGTGGAAAGCAGTGAAAAAACACAATAGCACCAAGCATGTTTCCATCATATCCTGGAATGAACAGATGTTGATAAAAGAAACAGAAAGACTGCAGACTAACTGAAACATACAGAAATCCAAAGGAACACAAATCTATGTCAAGGCTTTGATGTCCAAAATAAGCCAGCCAGAATGATCCCTGGATGAAAATATTTTCCAGTGTGCTTGTGTCATGAAGGGGTGTGTGTGTGTGGGGGGGGGGGTGGTGAGAGAGAGAGAGAGAGAGATTGAGAGAAAGCAAAAGAGAGACAGTGTCTGCCTGATTAAAGTATACAGATAGCATACTCCTTGTAAAATATACAGATAGCATACTCCGTTCCCAACCAAGGACATAAAAGAAAAAAGGTGGGAGGCTCTAAGCCTACACTATTTGCAACTTGTCCTTTTCTTGTAAACTCTTCTATTGGTATCTCATTTGCTTCCTTCTGCCTCTATCAACCTCATAGAAAAATTTAACTTGCTAACATTTGGCCATTTCTTTTTGTAATTGCCAACACATGAGTATCAGTGGTATGTGTGTGAGTGGGTAGTTGGTGGATTTATTATTTACTTATACATACAAATCCAAGGCTACATTTAGTCATAAGCCAAATTATTTTTGAAACTAAATACAATGATGAGTACAGTTAAATTTCAAAGATTGAGGTGTCCTAGCATGCATATATGGTTGTTTCAATCTGCTTTTGTACCATCTTAAAACACAAATAAGAATTGCAGAAATTCATCATTTACTGTTGTTTAAAAAATGTGGAAACCAAATGTAATAATAGTTTCCTTTTTTATCTTCTCCCTTAAGAAAGCAACCAACCTTTAACCTTATTGCTTTCACTGTCATCTATGTCAAAAATAACATTTATATAGTTCCTTACAGGTAATAAAATTTTTGCATCTATCATTTGATTTAATCCTCAAAACAGCCCAATATTTTGATTATCTGCATTTTTAAGATCAGAAAATCAAAGGAAGAAGATAAAGTGATGTGCTGAAGATCGCACATAGAAACACACCAACAACCACACCATCTACAATGTTTTGAACCCAGGTCATCACAATGTAATTAAGAAGCCAAAGTGACAATCAGTGTCAAGGGAGAAACTGACATAGGGAGAGAGATGTGCAGAGTCCTACAGAAGTTTCTCAATACAGATATTAGTTATGCGCTATTTCTCAATCTGTTTTTCTGATTCATATTTTTCAAAATAACAACAGTGATAAAAGCTGATTAGAAAATAGTTTGAAGATTAAATGGAAAATCTTACATCTATGGTGAAAAGCAAGCATTAAACCTGGCAATAAAAATTATTATGATTCGTGCTACTATTCTCATTGCTAATTAAGAAATGGATACATTCAAAATTCTGTATAATCATGTTAGTAATTTTAAATATTTAAGTGAATGTCCATTCATCACAAGTGGAAGATTTGGGGCTTTGGCTTCTACTTCTTTTCATACCAAATCAACACAACCATCTCACTGAAAACTAAAAACTGCGTTTCATTTCCCCTTAGGTAACAGTGGTTGTTAATTATCTTACAGTTCCAGTAAGTTTGCTGCTGTTGGCCTTCACAGAGCTCTGACATCAGAACTTGAAGCCTTGGGAAAAAATGGTATCAAAACCTCGTGTCTCTGCCCAGTTTTTGTGAATACTGGGTTCACCAAAAACCCAAGCACAAGGTGAGCTCAAAATCAAGTTACGATGAGAATCTGGCATAAGAAGTTGACATGTAAATTTCATGGTCAACTTGAGGCGGGTCAACTGAGGTAAGGGAAAAACAAGGAAAAAGGGAAACAATTTTTTCTTACTAATGTTATTGTATTGGATTTTTTTTCATTTTGATATTAAATGTTTAAAGGAAAAAGACATATTAGAGATTCAGCAGGAGTAATAAGCTACCACTGAATTAGGCATCTGTGTATTCATTTGCGTCCAGGTAGATGATTCAACACACACTGGGGTGCAGAGAGTGAGGGGGAGTGTGGTATGGGATGGGCTGGAGAGGTGTGTAGGAAGAAACTGAGAGAGTCTCCTCTTCTGGAAACCACCCCCCCAAAATTGAATGATACCTAATATCCCCCTTTTCCTGTTAGGGTTCCTTCTCAAATAGAGATAACCACCTTATAGAAAGGCATGGTATATACTCCTTTTATATCTTCCACAGCCCTGACCACAATGCTAATATAAAATATTCCAACTTTTATTAAACTCGTCTGATCCTAAGAATCATCACTGATGATTATATAAAATATAAATGTTGTTAGGCCCTTTCCTTAGAGATTCTGTTTCAGTAGGCTAGGATGAACTCCAAGAATGAGTTTGATTTTAACAAGTATCCCAGGTTAGCCTGGAGGCAGGTTTGGAAAACAGTGATATATTAAATATAATCTGATGCAGAGTGGTTCAGTGGTAGAAAGCTCGTTTTCCATGCAGGAGACCTGGGTTCAATTTCCAGAGCATGCACCCCCGTCCCCAGCACCCCAAAGAGTAAATATAATCACATGCATGGGATTACTATTACCACCCTGTCGTCCATAAAACTGTCCCTAGAAACACATTAAATTGAGTTTCTAACCCTTTAGTCAATGTGAATGTCTTCTAGAACTTTGTCTCTGCTGTGGGAGGATTTGAGAGAGGAGAAACTGGTCCTAAAAGGGGAGGGGAAAAAGCAGAAAGGTGAAGACGACTGCCCTAAAAATAAGCCATCTGTTCCATAAATTTGCCTCAGTCCAAGAGTATATTCTGCTGCAGGTTAACAAAATATATTAAGCTTGTTAATCTGAAATCAATTTATTACTGGAAGGGAATTAGTCTTAAGTATATTCATTCAAAAGAATTAACAGATTCCCTTTTAAGCTCAACCTCTTTAGACTCTTAAACTCTGAATTAGCTGTGTTGTCTCTGGATCTGGATTTACTGCTTATAATTGAAGCCCTAAGGGCTCTTAACAATAATAGAATAGAGAACTAGAAAGCACAATATCTGAGTAAACACACTGGGGTACAATTGGGACCCTCAGCTCAGTTTTCTTAGATTGGAAATTGGACTCTATTAAAATCCTCTTGGAAGGCACTCAAGTGTAGAGTAGAAGGAGCTGTGCCAAGAATACCTGACCAGCTAGTGGAGAAGGCACAACAGATTAGAAGAGTAAGCAGAGTGTGGTCCTGTGTAGTATGGGGATCTGGGGACAACCCTGGAGAAAGACATGGGACACACTAAAGATCTGCCACAAATATCACCTAGGCTGTTGGATTCTGAATTTCCTATGCAAGAACAAAAATGCCAATGTACTGACATCTGGCTTGTCTCCGAGACTGGGTTGATGGGCATAGATGGGAGAAACCAGGGAGAGGCAAAGCAGAAACCAGTAATTTAATAATTTAGGGAAGTGTTGATTTGTGTTACTTTCTACTGACTTTCCACTCAATTGTATGGAAACCTCAAGCCCATAATAATCAATAAACCACAGAATCTCGGGGAAGGAAGTTTTACCATTCACTGCCTACTTAACTCTTCTGCACAACACAGCACATACCTAAACCTCTCAACTTTCATTCAACATTTTCAGTGCATTTATGTTTTAATTCTGTTATCATTTTACACTAGTGAGCATTTTACACTGGGCCGAAGGTTATATGTGCTTCTCTAGAACTATGTACATAGTCTTCAGGAAAAGCAAGGCCACACACCCAGTTGTAATATAATACTCCCTGTGCACATCTTGGACTCTCAGTAAATTGAAAGATAGGCAAGTAAGAGGTGTGTTTCAAGTACTCAATGCCTTTAAAAAATCCAGCTTTTTGAGATATCACCATACGGAAGAAAGTATAATTAGCTATTGAATTCTTTCCTTACATTTAACAGGCCCTAGAGATGCCAAGTGATTCCTTTCTGTCCATTGTTAATCCTACCCACTTCTCTTTCTTACCTGGCTCCCCTACTTCTCCACCATCTTATTCCTCTCCACTACTTTGGCTGAGTGTGCCATAAAACACACCTAGTGAATGTGAAAGTATGAGATTGTGACAACAAAGCTTCAACTTGGCATGGAGGATGGTAGAATTCATGAATTGAATCCTGGAATATTTTAAATCAATTCTAAATTTGGTGGAAAGAAAAATTAATTATCTTGCCTTTGTTAATAAAGACATTCTTTTCTCTTTTTAATCACAGACTGTGGCCTGTATTGGAAACAGATGCAGTTGTAAAAAGCCTGATAGATGGAATACTTACCAACAAGAAAATGATTTTTGTTCCATCATACATCAATCTCTCTCTAACACTGGAGAGGTAAGTACAGTGAAAATACTAAAGCACTAATAGAGCTATTATTATGGAGAGTCTTTCAGCAATGAAAGTTGCCTTGAAAACTCTGCAACCGGGTAAGAACAGTAAAATTTCCTCTGTTATTGCCTCACCCGTTCTGAAAAAAGGAGTTGATTCATTTTCTCTATTGTATCCACCATCTACACCCAATCTTTGGTTTAAGAAAATGCAATATGGTGAGGTGGTTAAGAATAAAGACTCTGTGCTCACTTTGGCAGCATATATACTAAAATTGGAATGATACAGAGAAGATTAGCATGGCCCCTGTGCAAGGATGACACACAAATTCGTGACGCATTCCATATTTAGAAAAAAAAAGAAAAAGAATAAAGACTCTGGAAAAAAGGCCTTCTGGGATTTTGATTGGGATTGCATTGACTCTATAAATCAATTGATAGGAATTGACATATTAACAACGCTGAGTCTTCAAATCTATGGAACACAATATATCTTTCCATTTAAAAAAACTTTTAAAATTTCTCTAAGCAATTTTGACAATTTTCAGGGTAAGTCTTGCACATCTTTTGTCAGATTTACCCAAAGTATTTCATATTTTTGGTACTATTGTAAATGGTTTTAAAAAATTGTATTTCTCACTGTTCATTCTCATTATATAGAAATATAATAGATTATGTGTATTGACCTTGTATCCTGAAAGCTTGCTGAGCTCATTTCTAGTAGTTTTTTCATAGATTCCATCAGATTTTTTTTATATAAATGATCATGTTGTCTTCACATAAAGACATTTTTACTTCCTTCTTTCCAATCTGTGTACTTTTTATTTCTTTTTCTTGCCTTATCACTTCATCTGTAACCTCCAATACAGCGTTGAATAGAATTGATGAGAGAGAACTTCCAAGTCTTGTTGATTACATAGGCGTATTCAGTCTTTGACAATTCGTTATATTAGCTGTAGATTTTTTTGCTTGTTTGTTTAGTCCATGGCTTCACTTAGGATTCACTATTTGTGTTGTATAGTTCCATGGATTCTTTTTTACTTGTAACATATATATGACCTAAAATTTCCCCTTTTAATTACATTCAAATCCTCTTCCTTTTTTAATCCAATTTGACAGTCCTTGCCATTTAATTGGGTATTTACACCATTAACATTTAATGTGATTATCAATATAGTTAGAATTTAAACTGTCATCATACTATTTATTTTTTTATGCATCCCACCTATTCTTTGTTCTTTTTTTCTTTCTGACTTCTTTTTGATTAAATTGACTATTTTCATGTTTCTAGTTTATTTCCTTTGTTGACCTATTAAAATTCTTTGTTTTGTCATTTTAGTATTTTAGTTATTACTTCAGGGCTTGTAGTATGCATCTTTAGCTTGTCACAGACTACCTTAAGTGAAATCTATACTAACTCATATGTTTTGGTTCCGCTTTCTGAGACCATGAAATTATAAAAAGTTCTCTAGGTTTAAAAGTAGTTTAATTACTAGTGTAAAATAGAATACATTATAGCACTGAAAGTGAACCTAATACAGGTTGTATTAGGTTCACTTTCAGTGCGATAAAAACTTTACAATAGTATACTTCCATTTTCCCCTTCCCAGGCTTCATGCTATTGTTTTCACACATCTTACTTTTGCATATGTTATATACCCAAGACAGCACTGTTATTATTTTTGCTTAAACAGTCAATCATCTCTTAAAGAGATCTCAATAATAAAAAAAAAAAGTGTATATTTACCCATTCAGTTACCATTTCTGATCATCTTCATTCACTTGTATAGGTGCAGATTTCCAGCTGGTATCATTTCCCTTTGCCTCAAGGACAGCCTTTACTATTTTTTTAGTGGAGGTCTGATGGTGATGAGTTATTTCACTTTTTGTATGCCTGACAAATTCTTTATTTTACCTTAGTTTTTGAAAGATATTTTCACTGGGTATAGAATTCCATCCATCTTTGCTGTTGGCTGTTCTAACTGAAGGAAAGACTGTTTTAAATGGAGCATAAGTAGTGAAGTGGTTAAGAATGAAAACTTCACCTGGGATAAAAAAATCACTTTGCCACTTACTAGCTCTTTTATCTTGGACAAGTTATTTAACCTCTATGGCCTCAGTTTCCCATATGTATAATGGAGATGTTCATGATACCACCTAAAATACTATTAGGATAAAATGACACCATACAGGGCAGGCAACAGTGGCTCAGTGGCAGAGTTCTCGCCTGCCATGCTGGAGACCCAGGTTTGATTCCCGGTGCCTGCCCATGCAAAAATAAAATAAAATAAATGACACCATACAAGTAAAGCCCCTGTCATTAAAGAGGTACAGAAGTCAGGTATTAAAAACTTAGGATGCAGATATTACAAGGAATGATAAGAAGAAATAGTATTATTTGTCCCAGAGAAGATAATTTCTCATCTGTCTCCTGAGGGGAGTCTCTAATAAATTTAGATTGTATCAAGGAGAAGATAATTATACTAATTTCATAAGCCCTGAGGCCTTTTTTGAATAAAATTCAAATAAACTGTCCACAAACTTGGAATAGAATAATTTGAGAGCAGGGAACAAACTTCACTGCTGCATCCATTTCAGTCTTCCATTTTAGCTTAAATAGAGTAACTTTACTTAGCATGAAGAGAACCTCAACCTCAATGCAACTTTATCGCAAGAGATTCGACCATATTAGTCTTGGTGCTAAGTATTGTTGTGGGGCACACCAAAAGAGAGACCACACAATTTAAATTGCAAGCCAATTGGGAGTCTTTATTAGCTGGCCAGCGACTGCCTCAGAAAACTCTGAGAAGAGATTCAGAGAGCAGCCCCGATAGATTCTCAGAGTTAGCTTATAAAGGCTAAAACCACATCCTAGTTCATAGCTGAGAGCAAGCAAGCTTGACCACAGATGCAGAAAAATGCTGTTAGCTCATGCCAAACTACATCATGTTCCTTCCGTTTCCTACTACCCTTTGTTTTATTATTTTTGGTAAGTTGAGTCAGTTTTAACTTTTGGGAACTTTCACCCTAGTTGTTTTGGGGACTTGTCATTGTGTTGGGGCCTGATTTATAGTTCCTGTTTCTGATCCCCCACAAGTATGGTAAGCAATAAATTTGATAGAATTGCTGCCCCAAGAAGGTTTTTAAAAGGTCATACTAATGTTGAAAAATTCTAAAAGTGCAGCAAATATGCATATGACCAAGATAATAAAACACAGTTATTCTGCCAGGGTAGAGAATATGTATAATATTTATATTCTAGACTTTTAATGAAAGAGATATTTCATACCTCTACTATACTAACTTACTGACAATCCCTGTGCAATCAACAAGTCTCAAAGTTTTGGATATCATTGTGGTCTTGGCGGTTTGAGGCTCAGCAACAAGGGCATATTAATCTCTTTACATATAATTCCTTTAATAGCGATAGACACTTTTTTGAGCAGATGCAATAGTGAGCATGAAGGCTTCTTTTTTAGTGTAATTAAAAGGCCCATACAAGTTCTCTTCCCTTTTGTTCATCTTCCACCCCCAAATATAGGAAAGCAAACATACATTAGTCAGCAATACCAAAATGATTTTCGATATGACTTTCTTTGCAGAATGCTCATTCATACTCTCTTCCTTTCATCTGCCTATTCAAATTTTACCCATCCTTGAACACCTAGTTGTCCTTTGAAGCTTTCCTTCACTATTGCAGCCCAAATTAATCCTCCCTATAATTTATAACCTTTAATTGTAGATGACCTATTTTTCATTAATTGTTTCAAGACGGTGATCTTAGCCTTTCAGCTAAACAATAAGGTCCTTAAAGACAATAGCAATTTTTAAAGTACTTTAGTTTAACTTACTGCAGGGCATATAATAGACATTCAGTAAATGCTTAAGGAGAGCAGGAGAGATGGATGGAATGGATTCTGATGGTGTCTCTCCATAAGCATTAAGAATAATCAATTGTTTCAGCAATGATCCCATACCTTCACTTTTAGATCTTTACTCATGTAAGATCCCATTTAAGATTTGACTAATATAAGATGAGAGGGTGAAGAGACTGGGACATATTAGTGCTTTCTTTATATTCACATACAATTTGTACTATAAGTATTAAAAGATGAGAGAGAGAGAGAGAGACAGAGTTAATGCAAAAGAAGAAAGGTTAGAACAACGAGAAATCAAATGCAGACCAGATAACCCTCAGGATGTTTTAACTGACAACCAGAAATGATTCTTCTGCCAGATATTTTTACATTGAAATTTTTTTTGTATTTTTTTATACAGATTTCTTCCTGAACGTGCCTTGGCAGCTATAAATCATGTACAGAGTATTCAATTTGAAGCAGTGGTTGGCCACAAAACCAAAATGAAATGAATAAATGAGCTCCAGCCAGAGATGTATATACCTTAATGATGTGGAGCTAAGTTGAGAATCAATGCTCCAAAACTTTATTTCACATTTCTCAGTACTGCTAATATTAAAAATATTGGTTTGGCATTTGCTGCAGTTCAATGAATAAGATTAATTGCTTTGTCTTTCCATTTTCTCAAGAAAATTAAGGTAGTTTAATGGTCAAATCCATTTTTATCCCATGCCTCTTAAAAGCTTCTGTGCTTACATAAACATACTTAAAAAGTCATTTTTCTTTAGGATATTTTATTTCAATTCTTTCTGTTCAAAGGTAAACAAAAGCTACCTTTCTGAGAGTAACAAAGAGAATTTATTTACACCAGGGAAAATTTAAGACGTTTTCAAAGCAGCCTTTCGATCCATAACCAAGCCACAAAATATCAGCAAGTACATTGTATGAGATGGTAGTTAAAGATCAAGTTTATACAAGCATTTGTGCTCCGAAGGACACAGGTTACTTCTATATCAATGAGATTCTGAATTGAGAAGCTTTCTCGAGCCCCAGACAGTGCCACTGTATTCTGGACTTTATCACCTGATTCTGTCCCTTGTAAGTCTTATGTCCACCAAAGGTAGACCATTATATTGTCAGTCCTTTTTATTACCTCTTCTTAAAAAACTATTACATTAGAAAAGGTGACTCTATCTTGAATCCCAGAGTACCTGAAAATTTAACCACAGGACAGCTTCTTTTTTTATAGGTTATATTGTCATATATTGTTGGTCCCAGAGATGCTTGGACAGTTTTGAGGTTCAAAAATGAAAGCTAACAAAGGAAAGAAACAAGGCTGCCTAACACTGGACAATAGACCTGAGAGAGAAAGAAAAAAGAAAAATCTGGGGCTTTTTTTCTTTGATAGGAAAAAAAAAATCTTACTCCTACTACATCAAGACTAAATTTTTGTGTGTTTTCGTACACACTATAGAATATTCTTGCATTGATTACCCTCTTGTTTGTATTTAAAATGAATGATAAGGGCAGTCTACGGTGGCTCAGCAGGGAGAGTTCGAGCCTGCCATGCTGGAGACCCCGGTTCGATTCCCGGTGCCTGCCCTTGTGAAAAAAATAAATAAATAAAAATTAAAAAAAAAAATAAAATGAATGATTAAAAGCAAATTATGAATAAAAACAATTTATTAAAAAACAAATGATAAGGATATTGGTGTGCTTTAAGAAAAATTCTGTAGTTATCAAATTGTTTTGATTTCTAATCTACACGTTTCTGTTTCAGTTTGCTAAAGCAGCCAGAATGGTTGAATGGGTTGTAAAAAATAACTTACAATTTACTTTCTTAGGCTGTGAAAATGTCCAACTCAAGGTGTCACCAGGATGATACCTGGACTCTGAAGACAGGCTTCTGGCATCCGGGACACCTCCGTCGCATGGGAGGGCACATAACTGCCTTCTGGTGGTTCTTCTCTCCTAGGTTTCATTGCTTTCTGCTTCTGGTCCCGGTGGCTTTCTCTCTGAGCTTCTATGGGTCCTCTCTTAGCCTCTTTGGGGCTTTTCTCAATGAGCTTCTCTTAATTTCATCTCTCAACTTCTCTGGGGCTTCAGTGAGTTCTCTGGACCTTTTCTATATATCCTTTATCCTCTTGTAAAGGACTTCACTAAAGGGATTAAGACCCATCTTGAATGGGGTGGGTCACATCTCAGTTGAAACAACCTAATCAAAAGGTCCCATCCACAAAAGGTCTGCACCCACAGGAATGGATTGAAAGAACATGACCTTTTCTGGGGTACATAACTGCTTCAAAATTGCCAAAGTCTCCATGAGTCTGTTTGAAGAATCAAAGATCTCGATGCTTACAATTACAACTTGCAGATTAAGGGAGATTTGGGGTTCTCTGGGCTCTGGCCCCTTTAACTGTTAGCTGAAACTGACTGAACCCTTTCTGCATCACTGAACAAGGTACTAGTGTATTGAGATCTTTTTCTAATTACTTGGCAATACCTTTCCTAAATGGTATTCCTTTAATTTCTTGCCTTAAAACTAAGAATTTTTTGAATGAAACTATAAAGTGTATTATTTTAAATGCAGGCTACAGAAATATGTAAAGTGGAAAATATAAGCCTACTCCACACAATTCCATTCCCCAGATATCAGCATGTTCCCATGTAAACTTCTGATCTTTTTAAATGCGTGCAGAAGCATATGTTTAACAAATACAATTTATCCTGAACGTATTTTGGTTTCAGTGTTTAAAATTTGACCTCTTTCTTTTTGTGAGTACACAATAATAAATTTTATATCTCTATCATAATACATTAAACCACTCCCTTTTGATAGACATTTGGATTATTTTCAATTTTTCTAAATCCACTTGTTTATTTATCTAACAAATAATTATTAAGTGCCAACCAAGGTTCTAGACATTGTGGAAACAGCAGTGAATAAGGCAAACTCCTTGTCTTAATGAAGTTCATGTTCCAGTAGGTCTGATAAACAATAGACTATAAATATCATTGAGAGAGAATATTTAAAATAGTAGAGTTAGGGAAGAACTCTCTGTGAAGCAACATTTGGGAGTTGAAATATATATGAAGCAAGACATGGTGGTCCATGTAAAAATCTAGGAAAAGAGTAGTTGAGGTAGAGGGAAAAGAAAGTCCAAGTCCACTCACTAAAGAAGGAACCAGTTTCTCTGAGGAATGGAATGAAAGTCAGTAAGGCCAGAGTGGAAGAGCTGGTGAGTGAAGTTGTGGATAATAGGTAAGAGGAGGTGCCGTGGACCAGATATTTGAAGACTATATAACACTACGGTAAGAAGGTTTCATTTTTCTCTTAGTGTGAGAAGAAGCCTTGAGAGGATCTCATGGAGGTATAAAACTCACCCGATTTATATATTTTAAATGACTCTTCTTTATTCTGTAGAGAATTACAGTAAAATGGAAAGCAAGGAAACAAAAAGACCCGTTTAGAAGTTATTCTGCAGCTTGGAAGGAGATGATGGTGACCCAGTAGAATGGCTATGGAGGAAGCAGCGATGAACGTTTGGATCTCATATATAGTTTTAAGCAGAACAAATAGGGATTCCTGATGAGTCAGAGGTGGGGTAAGGGAGAGAAGTCAAGAATGAGTCCTGTGTTTTTATCCTAAGCAATTAGAACAATGAAGTTGCCGTTATTGAATTGGGAAAGTATGAAGAATAAGTGGGTTCTGAAAGAGCAGTGCTTGGGATCAGAGGGGGAAAAATTGAGGGTTTGATTTTGATATTAATTTGAGGTGTCTTTTAGAAATGCAGGAAATGTGCTTTTGCATACAGGTTTGCAAATTTGCACAAATACCTTATAAATCACTAAATATAGAAATGCTAGACCAAAGGGTAAGAGCATTAAAATTTTGAACAAAGATTGTCAACTTGTCTTCCCCAAAATATTTGTAATGATTTATACTCAGATAGAGGATTTTGATATTGTTCTGAATTTGATCTTTGTGGGAAAAATGAAAAATTTGTCTTACTTATTGTCATATGAGAGAGAAAGAAGTATTCTTTCCTCATAATTTTCCCCCAGTGTTTACTTTTCCCAATAGCATAGGTGTAAATAATGAAGCTATTTTATTTATTTAAAACTTGGTAGCCAAATATTTATACAGAGGTTTGCAGTTGTGAAATCTCAACACCTTGGTTTTTAGTATAAATGTCCTGGAACATATTTGTTTTAGTTCTATTCTTTTGGACAATTTCCACATGTAGACGTACTAAAAAATATGTAGGCAACTAAAAAATACTTTATTATACAAGTATTAACCAAGAAAAAACTCTATGAAATAAATCCCAGAGTTGATTTAAGTGCAAAGAAGAAAATCTCCTTTTTTCATTGTTTTGGTTTAAACTCTTTATGAGTGAAACAAAGAAATACATGGAAACATAATATTGCACTCTCTTTGTCCATTTTTCTTGCATAATATATAGCTTATAAGTTCCAGCTGAGTCCCAGCTTATAAGATCCAGCTGAGTTTCTAAATATTTTACAAGACAATCTCTATCTTGTAAATCTCCCTAAAGAGTCTAACCCCCATCAAGATCCCAGTTCCAAGGCTAGCCCTAGGATGTGCAAAGCCTGATCAAATATCTTTTGTTGGGTCTTTGGCTATATAAACAATTTGATTTAAAATGTATTATAAAATTCATAGGCCCATGTGAGAAAATTGATTTATTGATGAAATTTTAGAATAATGGGAAATTCTTTTCTATTTATTTTCTAGTCAGTGCACATAAATATTCTTTGTAGTAACCAAGCACCCTCTCTTCCTGTTCTGGTCCAGGAACTATTTCTTTGTATTCTTTATTATCAGATACACCATTTCCAGATAATTTCATATCTTTCACCACAAGAAAGGATGGCAATGTTATTTCTTATAATGCCATGGCTCTTTGGAACCTGTTGAAATTCATATATTGAAATAACATGAATCTTCTAGCCTCTGCAATTCCCTACTATGTTTATTTAATGATGGTTACTTCATTAATCTTGGCACTGCTTCATGTGATATGATGCCCATGAATATTGACTTCCAGTAATTCAAAGATTACTACTGCACTTCTTTGATGAGGACCACAAATTCAAGTCTTATCTGCAGAATGCAGGGAAATGTGAATGATAATTTTTTCTCTGGGGATATTAAATATACCATTTAGAATTTTATAGCAAACAGAGAACAACACATCTCCCAACATGTCTTGTCTTGAACTCTTATAGGCAATAATCATTGCATTCCTGAAATGTAATCTCTTTTGGTGTTCACCAGACCCCTGCCTCCCATATGAAATTCCCAGCAAGAAGAGGATTATACAAAACAAAACGAGCATAAGGAATGTCCATCCCTGATCTGAAAAGGCATAATACCAACCAGGGAGAACAGGCACCACCACATCAGTCAGAGAGACCCATAATAGTCTTGAAAATCCTCAGAATAGATCCCCACAGGGATCCCAGGTCCCCAAATGACCACCTGTCACATGGAATAGAATCTGCAAAAGGTGGAGAATGACAGCACTGGGTACCAGTGGCAGAACATGCACAGAGTAAAGGACATTGGACACCATTCTGAAGTCCTTGGGTATTACATACCAGAGATGGCCCCACAGAACATGGATAGTGAGAGTAGATGCATCCAGTTCAGGCAGTGGACCTTAGATATCCCAGAGCCCTAAATTACATCCAAAGTTAGTGAGGATCATCCAAAGTCAGCATGTCAATCTCATTCTGGCAGTCTGATTTTTGTCATCCTGAAACAGAAATATGCACCATGCAGTAGGAGCAATCTGTTTACAAGACTGCCCTCCTGGACCTGGGTCTCACCAACACTGTAGGTGCAAGTCTTAGCATTCCTTGGAGTATCTGCTCAACCCTACGTGCAAGTTAGAGGGATGGAGGATACCCCTTAAGGGGAGAAATAGGATCAGCAACAAAGAAGGAGTTAGACTATTACATGGATGGCACTCCAAAATCAAGGCTTTCTGAAGTACAGGGACTGGGAAAGATGTTCCATTTGCCTATGTTTAAGAGTGGTACTGCTGAACTCCTCCAGATTTAAGCATTGCTTAAAGGAATACCAAAGCAAATGTATGACTGAAGAGAAAATGTTTAGTTAAGCTAGGATTTAAATCCTGTATCTTTGCATATGATAATGTTTCCAAAAATGAGACTAATATCTAATATTGAAGTTCTTCATTTACACAGGGCATGATACCCAAAAGACTCATCTGAGGTTTGCTTTATACATTACAGTATGTCCATCACTGTAAGCTCATGGGAAATGCCAAACCTTGAGCCCCATCTCAAACTATGAATTCAGAATCTGCACTTCAAAAGGCCTCCAGTTGATTCCTACGCACATTAAGGTTTGAGAGGCATTGCTTCTTATGACATTAACTTTTAATTTAGTGCAGCATCAACTGAATATATGATAAATTATAACAAATCTAAGATTTACCTCTGTGATTATTTCTCCACAAATTCTGCAAGAAACCATAGGGAGGAAATTCCAACTCTTGAGTTTTAGTTTCCCAGCTGCTAAAACAAATACCCACATAATGGGTAGGCTTAAACAATGGGAACTTGTTGGCTCACCGTTTTGAGACTAGAAGAAGTCTAAAATCAAGGCATCAGCAAGGCAATGCTTTCTCCTTGAAGACTTGGTGTTCTGGAGCTGGCTGCCAGGGATCCTTAGTCCTTGACTTTTTGTCATATGGCAATGAATGTGGCAATGTCTTCTTCTCCTCCAGATTCCATTGATTTCCAGCTTCTTCCTATGACTTTCCTTCTCTATGATTGAATTTCATTGTTTGTAAATGATTCCAGTCATCCAGATTAAAGCCCAGCCTGATTCAGTTGGGCCACACCTTAACTGGAGTAGCATTAAGAGATCGTTTTTACCAGTGAATAAAAAAGCATCTGCTAAGTCCCCTTGGGGGAATGGTGAGAGAGGGGTAAAATTCAACTTCCCCAAGTGGAGAATTCTTGATATTCTCACAAAAGCAGGGGGAACAACCAAAGCAATAGGCTGAGTCCCCAGTCTTGGAGATTGTTCATATGAAACTTAACCCCACAAAGGATAGGTCAAGCCTACTTAAAATTAGGCCTAAGAGTCACCCCCAAGAGAACCTCTTCAGTTGCTCAGATGTGGCCTCTCTCTCTCAGCCAACACAACAAGCAAACTCACTGCCCTCTCCCTCTCTACGTGGGACATGACTCCCAGAGGTGTGGACCTTCCTGGCAACATGGGACAGAAACCCTAGAATGAGCTGGGACTCAGCATCAAGGGATTGAGAAAAACTTCTCAACCAAAAGAGGGAAGACCAAAATGAGACAAAAGAAATTGTCAATGACTGAGAGATTCCAAACACGGTCGAGAAGTTATCCTGGAGATTATTCTTACGAATTATATACATATCACCTTTTTAGTTAAGGTAACAGAGAGGCTAGAGGGAACTGCCTGAAACTGTAGAGCTGTGTTCCAGTAGCCATGTTTCTTGAAGATGATTGTATAATGATATAGCTTTCACAATGTGACTGTGTGATTATGAAAACATTGTGTCTGATGCACCTTTTATCTACCTTATTGACAGATGAGTAAACTGTGAGTTGAAAATTAATAAAAAATAGGGGGAACAAATGTTAAAATAAATTTAGTAGATTGAAATTCTGGTGATCAATGAGAGGGAGGGGTAAGGGGTATGGTATGTATGAATTTTTTTTCTGTTTTCTTTTTTAAATTTCTTTTTCTGAATTGATGCAAACGTTCAAGAAATGATCATGATGATGAATATACAACTATGTGATGATATTATGAGTTATTGATTCTATAACAAGAACGGAATGATCATATGGTAAGAATGTTTGTGTTTGTATGAAGTTATGTATCAGAAATTAAAAAAAGAGATCATGTTTACAGTGGGTCCACACCCAATAAAATCAGGGTCAAAACCAAGAATATGTCCAAACTGGGTGCACATTTCAATCCACCATACCTTGCCCTAAGGGTACCCTCACACTTTCTACTCTGTGATTCCTCTTGTATCTAAAGGTTGTTAGGTACACATGACTCCTTTTTCAATTCACCTCTTCAACTGTGTAAGTGTTTGCCGTAAGACCCTTCTTTATTTGGTTGGATATATTATATCTGATCAAATTTGCCTGTCAGCTGCTTTGCAGCAAGGATGGGACTGTAGAAAAGTTAAGTGGCATTTGTTTGATAGGAGTCCTTTATAGTAATGATAAACACAATCAAATCAAAAGAAATCATGTTCTTTCCTAGCAAATAATCACCTCCCATTCAAACTAGCTTCACAAGTCCAGTGTGCACTTAAGGGAATAATCATAACTTCACATTAAAATCCTTGTATAAAGCAAATTAATTTACCTATTGGACCCCGATAATGATCTAGAATTCATACTCCATATTCCCCATACAATTTTTATTACTTGTGAATGTGAGGCTAACTTGTGGAAATCCAGGCTTAAGATATTCCCAAACAACAACCCCAAATAAAAATTGCCTGATCTCCTTTGTAATTCCATTAACTAGGACTTTCCTCCTTTTGTTTATTACCTACTATATCTTTTTTAGGGTCCTTTATTTTATTTCATGCCTTGTGCAATTATTTTGGTACATTTAGCCCACTACTTTCTTCCATTATACTCTTCTCTTTTCTGGCATTGCCTTTTGTATCCCTACTCATACCCCAATATGGTCTAGAAACACAGCTGGGGTGGATTGAAACTGTATGTACTCCAGAAAATCATTTTCTTAAAGCTAATCCATTCCTGTGGGTGTAAACCTCTTGTAAGTAGGACACTTTTTAGTTGTGTAAAACAACATAAATTTTAAAGCATACTGCAACAATTAGTTATAGAACAGATTTCAAAGTTTGGTAAAGGTTACAATTCCACAATTTTAGATTTTTACTATTAGCTGCTCCAAGACACTAGAGAAATATCAATATAATGATTCAACAGTCATACTCATTTGTTACATCCTATCTTCTCTGTTATAACTCCACTTTCATCTTTGATCTTTCTCCCAATCTTTAGGGGTATTTGGGCTATGACCATTCTAACTTTTTCATGTTGGAAAGGGCTGTCGATAATATGGCATAAGGGGATGAAAGTAGTTCTGGAGAGGCTAACCTCTCTAGGTTTCAGAATTTATCTGGCCTGTGAACCCATCTGGAGGTTGTAGGTTTCTGGAAACTAATCATAATGCACAGAGCCTTTGTAGAAGCTCAGATAAAGCCCTAGGTATTCTTTAGGGTTGGCAGAAATGGTTTTGGTTGGGGTTTGGCACCATGATATACAGCAGTATCAAGTTGAAGCTTGCATAAAAGTAGGCTCCAGAGTAGCCTTTTGACTCTATTTGAACTCTCTCAGCCACTGGTACCTTATTTTGTTACAATTCTTTCCTCCCTTTTAGTCAGGCAGGTATTGTTGGTCCCACAGTGCCAGGGCCAGGCTCATCCCTGGGATTCATATTTCACATTGCCAGGGAGACTTTCACCCCTGGACATCATGAGAGTAATGATTTTACTTGCAGAGTTGGGCTTAGAGAGAGAGAGAGGCCACATCTGAACAACAATAAAGGTCCTCTGGAAGTAATTCTTCAGTGCACTTTATGTAAGCTTAGCTTCCCACCTACATAAATATGCTTCACAAGAGCAAGCCGCAAGATCAAGTCTTGGCCTATTGACTTGGGAGTCCCTAATGTTTGAGACAGTATCAGGGCTATCCCCAGTGGTAAAGTTTAATATTTCCATGTTTTTCTCTCCTGTCCCTTAAGGGACTTTGCCAATACTTAAAAATTATCTGCTCAATATACTCTGGGATGTATCTAGGCCTTATATTAAGCTGTACAGAATTACAAGCCCTCATTCCCATTCTTGGCTCCATGTGTTTGAATTGTTTAAATGATCTATCCAGACAGGCTGAGTTAGATTATATGTTACAGAAAATTTAGGTTTTAGACAAAATAAACCTCTCTTCCTTTGGTCTCATACAGTAAGTGATGTTCTAAAATACATACAATGTCCTCCTTAACCCTGTATTCTGACATACCTTAGTCCCAACCTGATCAGCTTCATTCTTATCTATAATTGAAGCTTGATCTCTTTTTCAATTTCTTTAACGGTTGTTGTATGTGGCAATGCTAACTTTCAGACCCTCAGAACTCCTACTCTGAGTCTTAGATGATGTAAGTAGGACCTTTAGGTAAGGTTACTTCAGTTAAAGCATGGCGCAGGTTGGGTCTTAATCCTGTTACTGGAATCCTTTAGAAGCAGAATGAATACAAAGTGAGAGAGAGAAAGCCATGAAAGCAAGAAGCTGAAAACAATGAAGTCCAGAAGAGAAAGGGGAGACCAGCAGACATCCCCTTGCGCCGTGCCATGTGACACAGCAGTTCAGGATTGCTGGCAGCTGGTCTTTCAGAATAAAGTATCCCCTGATCATGCCTTGATTTGGACATTTTCTGAAAACTGAAAGCTTGTATGCTAATAAATTCCCATTGCTGAAGCCAACATAATTCATGCTACCTGCTTTTAGCAGCCTAGCAAACTATGAAAAATGCCCCATTTTTCAGTTGCTGAAACTATTCCCTACCCCCTATGTAGACGTGAAAAAAGACCATTTGATGTTGAATTCACTTTGGGACGGTATAATTTTAAGTATTTAAAATGTATTCATTTAGCATGGATTTATTGAACATCTTTCGTAGGAAACAAATGATACTAGGCTGTATTAAAAATCATAGATGAAGGGCAGGCCATGGTGGCTCAGCAGGCAGTGTTCTCACCTGCCATGCTGGAGACCTGGGTTCGATTCCTGGTGCCTCCCATGCAAAAAAAAAAAAAAAAAAAACCTCATAGATGAAGATATGATCCTTGCTTTAAAGAAGTTTACAATAGAGTAGCAGAGGAATCACATTTGTAAATAACTGCCCACCCATAGCTAAATAGTGTTAGTACCCTTGAAAAATTACTAACAATATGATTTGGGAATACAGAGCATGATTAATTTTGGATGGAAGGGCAAGTCTTTACTGAGGAGATACAATTTAAGATATTAAAGAGAAGGAAGCACAAGAATATACTGTAGCAGATGGAATATAAGGGTGAAAGTCAATGTAGGAACAAAATGCTTCTTTAGGACTTGTGTGCTTGTAGTGTGATAAGTCCAGGGTCAACAGGGATTGTGTGTCTGGGGATTTGGAGGAATAAAAGCTTGGAAAAGTTGTGTGGTATGCAATACTATAGAGCCTTGAAAAGCATGCAGAGGGATTTGGACTTTATTGAAGCGAGCTGTGAAAGGGTGGTATACATAAAAGCAGCGCTGTCAGATCTGTGTTTAAGAAAAACAAACCTGGTGTTGAGGTGAGGGGTAGTACTTACACTGTGTTCCACAACATACAGTCACAAAATAAAACCATGCAAAGTTTCAAATTGGTTTAAGTATATTTATATGTACCATGTAGTAATTTATAGATTAGCTATCATTGGCCATGAAAAAAGTGAAGTTGATATATTGTAGCTGATTTGTATTGATTATTTTCCAACCTGCTTTATTCCAGAAAGGATCTCAGATGATTAGAAAACTATTTGAAATGATAAACAGTGCAAGTTTAGAGGCACTGTGAGAGTGCAATAGAAGGATGACTTTTCAGATTCAGGGCTAAATATAAGGGGAGGGGCAATAAAAAGTACTAAAATACCCATAGCATCTAAAATATAAACTTAATGGCTGCATAAAATAATTATATTTATCTATTGTACTGGTTATGACACAGAATTGGTTCAGTTCTACAAACCTTTACTAAGCACCTACTACAATGGGGGATGTGCTAGATGGGAACTGAGGATAGAAAATAATTTTTAAGCTTTCAAGGAGAATAGAAATCATATTCTCTTTCGGTAAGTATAATATAAAAGGAATTTACTCCTTTCAAAAGTTAGCAAATACATATACAGTGCTTATTGGTCTCTAAGACACTTTTCTATGTGCCTAATGTGTATTTACTCATTTAATCTTCACAACAACCCCCTGACAGACGTATTTCTACTGGCTAAAATCTGCAGATAAGGCAACTGGAAAGTTTAAGTACACAGTCCGAGACCATTTGATTAGTAAGTCGTGGCGATGTCAGTCTTTTCCAATCGATACGCTGAACTGCCTCTCACATGAGCGGACTGTATTTTTCATTCTTGCCTAATTTTTCTCTTAATGCTCTGGCTGATTTTCCCTTTCTCCTCTTTGGGGCCCTCTTCCTCCTGCTCCTTCATTACTGCCGCTACTCTAGTAATGGTTGTAGTGAAAGGAGGTGTGGAGGCAGGATTGTGAGATCACAGCAAGGTTTTCCATGCTGTGTGCACACCCCGCTTAACCCCGCGACTGTGAATGCGATGGCTATTACTCCTTGACGTAGTTGTGTTATATGACGCCGCTGACGTTAAGAAAGGGAGGTTATCCTGATAAGCCTAACCAAATCACGTGAGTTTCTTTTTAAAGCAGAGACGTTTGCTCAGGCCAGTAGACAAGAGAACGTCAGAAAAATGCACTCTGCTCAGCTGGCCTGTAAGAAAGGCGACAGTCGCTTTGTGAACTGCCTATGAAGAGGGCTGGCCTCTGGGAGCTGAAAACAGTCGCCAGCGGACAGCTAGCAGGAAAATAGGACCAAGGTCCTGCAGCTGCATGAAATGAATCCTGCCAACACCAGTGAACTTGGAGGGGGCTCGTGAGCTTCGTATGAGATCACAACTGCCTGCTGACACCTTGTTTTGAGTATGGTGAGACCTTGAACGGAATCCAGCCACGTTGTACTGGGACTTCTGACCCACAAAAGTAAACGGGTAGGGGTGGACGAGGAGTTCAGAGGTTAGAATGCCCGCCTTCCATGCAGGAGGCCAGCCACTAAATAAGTGATTCAATGAAAAACTGATGCAAGAAGTCATCATAGTAGAGTCTGTTTCCCTGAATAAATACTATGTAGCTTCCATTCCCTCCTTCCAAAGTGTATAAAATATTTAAGAAATAAAATCGAAGTTCTCTTTTTGTAAATGTTGTATAAAGTATTTGGGCCAGCCTGGTCCTTTTCCTGTTTTCTGTGAAAATATTTTGTAAGTATATTAAGTTGTCTGGGGTAATATTCATATCTCCAGATTTTTTTTCTCCATAAGAAAATGTTACGACATATTGACTGATCCTGAAGAAGCTGGAATCCAAGAGATAACTTTCCGAGTAACCTGACATATTTTTGTGTTGTTTCGTTTTTTACTTGACCCAACCAGTTCTATGAAATTGTCTAAAACGACTTCCTTCTTTTACAGGCGTGAAAGAGCAGGTGGAGGTTGAACAAATAAGTCTGGCAGTGAATCCTAGTGCCTTTTTTCTTTTCTTTTTTAATTAGAGGAGCTGTAGTTTTCAGAAAAACATATGCAGAAATTACAGAGTTCCCGTATACACACCACCCCATCCCAACACCACCACTACTATTAGTGTAGTCCACTTGTTACAATTGATAAAAGAATATTATTTTAATTTACTGTTAAGTATTTAGGCCATGGTTTACATTAGGATTCCCTGCCTGTTAGTATTGTACAGTCCTACATTGGCTTTTGAAAAAATTTTATTCTAGTACCATGTATAGAACCTAAAATTTCCCCCCTTTTAACCATATTCAAATGTAAAACTCAATGCTGATCATTTGTTTCTCTGCTTGGCCATCAAAGACGCTGATCTGAAAAAGGCAGTAGCCAGACCATGTTGCTTTTTGTTGAAATGATGTCTCACCATGGCTGGGCTTACTGACCTTGCTTTCTCTTCTTTTCCCCCTTGCTTGAGGGTTTGAAGTGTGTACTTTTGCTGGGAGAAAATAAAGCCTTTAAGTGTACTCATTTGAAATATGAATTTTGAGAGTCGCTTGTTCCTGTTTCCAGAATATTTGGAGTTAAACTAGAGGGATCTGTTCCTTCTTACCCCCACCTAAACATACGTCTTCTCGGTGCACAACAACTCAATTCACCCTGAAGGAGGCAGACTGCTGGCTTGGATAGGGTTGTGCAACTATTTGACGATAGTGGTTGGGGAGGGTAGTGGAGGAAATGGGTAGCAGGACAAAGTCAAGATAAACTTTGCTGAATGTGGATGACGTATATTTTTGACATTCCATGTGATTCGTAAGGAAGAGCTAGGAGACAGCTTAGCCTGCGAGGCCCTCCCTCCCTGTTGGGTCCCAAGCCTTTCTCTTACCATTCTTAAGCCCTGGGAGCTAACACTCTTTGGTTCTTTTCTTTAGGAACTGGCAAACTTCAAGGACATTAAAGCAATGGATACTGAAATTGATTGCAGAGAAATTGAAAGAGCATTTGACTTGTTTTGACTTGAGGCTTCTTAGGTTTTATTAGCTTTGGAAAGAGGAACCTTGCCATAGAGACTTTGTCTGATGGAGTTTCCACACTGGGATTTGGGGTTTTTAAATTTTTTAATTTTTATTAATAAAACAACGTACGAGCACATACATTCTTAACCTACAAACATTCCATACATGGTATACAATCAATGGTTCACAATGTCATCATATAGTTGTATATTCATCACCATGATCATTTTTTAGAACATTTGCATCACTCCAGAAAAAAGAAAAAACTCATACATACCTCACCCTTTACCCATCCCTCTCATCAACCACTAGTATTTCCATCTACCCAATATATGTATTTTTTAATTTTAACATTTGTTCCCCCTATTATTTATTTTTAATCCATATGTTTTACTTATCTGTCCATACCGAAGATAAAAGGAGCATAAGACACAAGATTTTCACAATCACACAGTCACATTATGGAAGCTATATCATTATGCAATCATCTTCGAGAAACATGGCTACTGGAACACGGCTCTACAGTTTCAGGAACTTTCCTCTAGCCTCTCTAATACACCTTAAACTAAAAAGGGGATATCTATATAATGCGTAAGAATAACCTCCAGGATAACCTCTCCACTCTGTTTGAAATCTTTCAGCCACTGACACTTTATTTTGTCTCATTTCTCTCTTCCCCCTTTCAATTGAGAAGGTTTTCTCAATCCCTTGATGCTGAGTCCCAACTCATGCTAGGATTTCTGTACCACGTTGCCAGGGAGGTTTACACCACTGGGAGTCCTGTCCCACGTAGAGGGGGAGGGCAGTGAGTTTCCTTGCCTTGTTGGCTGAGAGAGAGATAGGCCATATCCCATATTGGGAATTGAAGCAAATCCCCAGTTACTGATAAAATTTTACTTGCCTTCTTTTGCCTTTGTTTTTTTAATAGGATGAATGAGTGAGTGAATGATGAATGAATGAAAAAGTTACAAAATATTATGTAATAACTTGTAGTAAATTATTATGTTATTATTATTATCACATATTATTCTATTATAACAAATTATCACATATTATTCTATGTGATAAAAAACCATTCTAAAATGGGGTTATGTTTTATTTATTAAAATAAAATACTTTAAGTCTGAAACTTATTTGCTATTTAGGTAGCGTGGCAAGTAAGAAAGTTTCACTGGATTAAGTGATCCAAAACAGATGATTCTCTTTATGAGAGGAACAAGCAAGGATGGACTTGTTTGGCACTCCTCTGGGAATTTTCCAAACTAACATTTCTTACCCTCCAGTGGCAGCCTCCTTGTGATAAACTCCTTCATTCAACCTTCACGGTTAAATTATTGGGATAAACTCCCTTGCTCAATATCTGCCCTCCGGCAGTTATCAACCTTGCAGAATTGAGGCAGTGTTTTCACCAGTGGAAAGCTGCCAGACTCCCAAGGACCCACCTGTGAAAAACACACCTAACCCTACCCCAACTCCCTTTAAAACTCCTACCCAAATCAAGATGGATGGGAGTTGATTTCTTGAATCAACTCTCCATGTTGTCTCTCTGCTAATAAATCTTCCTTCTCCCACTGCTGGTGTCATGTCTCTGTCTCTGTTTCTCATCTCCAACCTCAGCCCAGCCCGGGACTTTAACCCATATGTAGCTCATTTTACTCAATACCATCTGTGCTGGCTTTTCGGG